>JAUMHG010000181.1:5487-29892 GCA_032359395.1 Enteromius anoplus | reverse complement strand
AGTGTGTTAGAGCAGAAAGATGCAGCTCTGGTTAAACAGCTGGATGTTGGGTTGAAATGCCTAACGTTACCTGAATGTCACGGGTGATAGTTTGTAATGTGTTTGTTTCTGGTTCTCGTCTGTTTGGGGGTGGGAGGAGGAGCAGACGAGGGTTCCCTGTCCCGTCGTTTGCGCTGCCTTGTTGAGCATAGCACTGAAAACATTATATTTTACACAGTTTATTTTCTTTCTTTTTTTTTTCTGAATCGTTCGCATGCGTACCGAACCGAAAGCCTCGTACCGAACGGTTTGATTCGATACGATGTATCGTTACACCCCTAATATACACACACATAGACACACATTTGGCTCTCGACAGCCCTAGCTTAATTTACAAAAAAAGAACAGTCTGGACTCTCTGCAAAAATGTTCTTTTGTGGACGCCCCCTAATAATGATGTTTGGAATGACATGAGGAACAGTAAATGATGACAGAACTTTTCCTTTTTTGGCAGAACTGTCCCTTTAACAGAACAGAAACTGAACACTTGTGCCTTATCAGACAAGACTCAATCAGCAGAGAAGATTTGAGCTTTATCACATGTCACTCAAGAAAAAAAAAGATGCATCATCAGACAGGAAGAGAGGTCCCTGATGACATCAGTCTCCAATCTGCCGCCAACCACGCAGTCTAAACTCGGAGACAGGCTGAAAGCGCGCCTGTGCGACACTCAGCGATGTGTGTGTGTGTGTGTGTAAATGTGCTGGCGTGTGATTGTGCGTGAGTTTTGACTGAGCACTTTTCACACTGTAACAATAAGCAACCCTTGCGTCAGGGCATGAAAGAGCGTGTGTGTGTGTGTGTGTCTGCGCACGAGTTCTTACCACATGTGCCGAGCGAGGCTGTGGCTCCGTGGTTCAGGCTGCTCTTGGCATTGGAGGCTGCTGTGGATGAGGAAGAGGAAGAGGAGGAAGATGTTGACGCAGAGGTGGCGGTGTGGACGGAGGCCAGGGTGGTGGAAGGCGAGGCCAGCCGTTCTCCAGACTCCATATCTGTCAAGCACAATCCAATCGATAATTAGAGAAAGCTCTTGCATGCACACACAGCCTGCCACTCTTCCTTTCACATTTCACTTGCCATGAACAATATTTCTATTTAACACCAGTCAGTCTCCACACGCACACACGTCTGCTCGGCAAGACAAACCAACCCCACAAGTATATTTCTACAGGACCGCACATTAACGTCCCGTTTGGGTTTGTTCGGCTTGTCACGTTAACCATTCATTCACTGTTGAGACCCCTTCAACAGGATAGAGGAGAGACTGACACGGGCTCACACACACACACAAAAAGTGAACAGCGCACTGATTTACAAGACTATTCACAGCCATTTTTACACAGCGTAAAACAAGCGTTCTCCCACTTGATGTGCTTAACAGGCAAATTATGCCTTTAACTGTTTCTGTGGAGATTTCACAGTTTGGAAAGACGCATATTAAAGACGGTCGCACGCCACCAACATATACACACACACAAAACCCCACAAGCCTTCTTGAATTTCTCTTTCCCTCCTCAAATCATACCATGTCCGCACGTACTTTAAACGCATGAAAATACGATTAGCAGCCGTTAGCGTGTGATTCAAGCTGAAAAAACCTGACTGCTAAAGACAAGTGAACTGTTAATGTGTTCGGATATGCACATCCGCATAGATGCATAAGGTTATGAAGAAATTTGGATTTTGGAAGAGGCAGAGAGCGCCACGGTGTAGCACGCATGGCTTTGTTATTCTGTCATTATATATAAACACTCGTGGCCTGTCCCCGAGCAGCTCTCCTTCTTGTATGTCTCTGCTACACACACGCACATGCATACACACATTGATTAGATCTCAGAGATGGAAGCATCCACGGAATATCAACTAACAGCCGTCGCCTGAGAGCAATGCCGAAACTAACACACACACACACACGTAACGAAAGTGTCTGAATATTGGCGTAAACAGCAGCAGAGGCCAAAATCTGCCACTGCGGTTGTTATCCCCCCCTTTCTTTAGCTCCTCCTGTCCTTCACTTCCTCGCCTTTCGGATCATTCCTCCATCTCTGCTTTCTGACCATTTTCCCCTCACTCATACCATGCCTCCAAAAAGGTCAAAGGTCACCAGGTCATGACCCTGCCAATTCAAGTTCATGGCAGGTTACCCCACGTGAAAGCTAGCTTGAAATTCAGCCCCGAATAACCGTCCAAACACTGCTCAGAGGAAAACAAGGATAGAATTCTACACAGTGCTTGAATATGTCTTGGTGAAATTGCTGAGATGTAAATCACAAATGAACGTTCAATCAAATAACACATTGGAACACAGGCACAGCAATAAAACAGCAAAAAATAAATATTGCAAGTAATTCCTTTACAAAAACACACACAGACAATGTAAGGGTTTTCTAAAAGGCATAAATATGTCTCACATATTGTGAATTATACGTTTCAAATAGATCAGTGTAATATGTCTGAATTAAACGATGTTGCAGTTATACATTATACTGATGAACATTTGAAGTAAGATATTGTATTACGCACTTATTTGATCAAAAATATACAGTAAAAATAAAGAAGTAAAATATTGTTACAATTTAAAATACATAACCGATTTAAAATGTTTATTATTTTAATATATTGTAAACTAAAATTCTTTAGACGAAATTCCAGCAGAAAGTAGTAATATTGCTAAAAATCAATTTACAATTTTTTTTGTATTTAATTAACGTAACTATTTATGATCATTATAAAATGGAATTTATTCTTGTGATGCAAAGCTGAATTTTCAACATCTCACATTTCTGATGTGCTGATTTGCTGCTGATTTTGTATGTCTTATTATCATCATTGCTGAAGACAGTGAAAACCATGATGAATTTTTTTCAGGATTCTTTGATAGAAAAGAAACTGTAGCATCATAAACGTCTTTACTGTCACTATTGATTAACTCAAATGTATCCATCAATTTCTTTAAAAAAAGACCTCAAACTTTTGAACGGTACAGTATATAGGTTATATCATCTACCTCTCTACAGCTATTCACTTAGCGTGATTACCTTAAACATCAACATTAACAGACGAGGGTCTCAAAATAATTCATAACAACAACCGTGATTACTGCAATAATGGTATGCCAGGGTATTTAAGGATCCAATCCTGACTTAATTATCAGAAATTAAAACAGCTTTAGCATCAGAATTAGTCTGATTTTATAGCTAATTAGCCATCTTCCACAGTGGCACTGGAAGGCAGGCATCATAATCTCCGTGAGCTGCGTAATTAATTTGACTTGGTGCACACGGCCAATGAGATTGTCGGAAAAAACAGCAGGTCCCGGATCTTGCGAATGAGTGAATCATATGCTAATCGCGATCCGGGTGCTTTGCGGGATCCGTTTAGTCCATGCAATATGGACGGCACCTCCGGTTCTCAAGCCAGGCGGGAGAAATGCGAACTCCATTCCCATGAACGTGCTTCCAGAGAGAGACACTACATAAAGCTGTGTGTTATTTAATTTAACCCGAAAATCAATCATACACTCCTGAGGCAGTGAAATATACTGCTGAGGTTGCTGTGTTTGGGAGAGTGTGTGAGTGTAATTTAAGTTTCTATGCCTGTGTGTGTTACCCGTAATGCCTCGTATCTGTCTCCAAACGCACGCATGACCCACACTTCTCACTTGTTATGGCCCGTGGTGACAGATGGCCAATGCTAGCCACGCTAATCTGCCAACAGAGTCGTCAGCATGGATCAGTGCTAATCAGAGCGCGCCAGCAACCGCACCGACACAAAGACTCCATTTTCCTCAACCAGAGCACGCTCAGCACAGGCCCGTCACCTTCCCAGTGACCTGCAGCAGGGGAACTGCGACCTTTGACCTATCACTGCTTATTCCCAGCTGCAGCGGCATAAGCGCTCATTCCTACAGCCAGCACACGGAATACACGCTATTTTCACAAGGGCGTAAGATTGTGGTTAACGAGTGTCCAAACGCATCCATCTCCCCGGCCCTTATGACTCATTGATTGGTCGCAGCGCTGCGTCGCCATTGGCTGGAGCAGCTTTCCTGAAGCGTGAGATGGCTTCGCCTGTCGCAAGACACGGTTGCTTGGTGACACTGGCAGTCACACCACCGTCAGCGTCCCAGGATGCACAGAGAGAGAGAGAGAGAAAGAGAGCATGTGCGGTGGCGTGTTAAAAACACCAGTCTCTAAATCAAGGAGGGGAGGGCGGATGGTGAGGAGAAATGATATGTGGGCGGTGGCCTGTACAAAGAAGGTGTGGGATTCACCTTTCTTTCTTCAGTCGTCTCAGTTGTGAGTGAGAGGGTATTAGATTTTATGTGTGTGTGTGTGTCCTGCCACATGGATGAATCATGTAGAGGTCTTTAAGAAAAGCAGGACGGCAGGGTCGGACTGATAAAATTGATTTCTGAGCGCTAAAAGCTGTGAGTTTTTCCGTGGCTCCGTGCATCCGAGTCCGTTCGAGCAAAAAGGGAAATTCTACAACTCCGATCGTGAGAGAAACCGTCCGGTTAATCCTAACACAAGTAGGCAGACGCCACTGATCATGTCAATGCGCCTTTTCACCGTAACGAACATCACTCTTGTGCTATCAGAAATTTAAAATTCAAAGGATGGGAACGTGATTTAAAGCTGTAATATGTGTATGTTTGTGTGTGTGCGTCTTTGCGTGTTATGAGTAACCAGAGACCAGCAGCTCAACCCACACCCAAACAAAGGGCCCATGACAGATGGTGCAAAGCTGCATGCTGGGATACTTCGGCCTTTCGTCCGTGAGCTGTTCTGTGGTCCAATGAGGAGTTACCAGATCCCCTTCCACAGCAACACAGATCATCAGATATACCGAGCGGATCGTCTGCCCAAACAATGCCACACAAACAATGCAAAATGAGACCTGATGTCCACACAAACACACACAGAGAACATCTTGTGAACTTCACACACATAAGTGTATCTTAAAGGAAGAATGAACTTCTCTTCATAAAAAAAGCGGGTGTGCAGTGAAATGGCTGATGCTTTTGTTCTGGTCTCATGATCTCTCAATCTTCTTAAAGCCACTGGAAAACATCACACACACATTCCTTTAGGCTGGCTAGTGCTGACACACACACGCACACACACAACACAAGCTGCTGGTCACGCCCACACTTGTAGTTGTTGAAGTGCATATAAAGCAACTACATTTAGCCCAAAGCCAGGGATAAATCCATTCACACACACACACACACACAATCTCTCAAAACTTTTCTTTCACACACACACACACACACACACACACACACACACACACACTGAACTACTATAACAGCACTGCCCTCTGCCTTGTAAAACAATATATTTATGAGTTTAAGAACTAATAAATCGATCAAATAGACAGGTTCTTTGTTGTTGGGCTGTCACACTGAACTGTGGTAATGACTGAAGTTCGATTTCAACTACACTTCTGTCAGCTATGCAAACAAAAGGTTTGAAATATATTTTAACAAAATTAAATTACAAAATCGACATTTTATTATATACATTTTATTTTAAATAAATTCATTTAACTTAAATAAATTATGTTTTTATTATATATATAATATGCTGCACATGCACTAATATAAATAATAATATTAATATTGTTTTGCAAGGCTTTCAGAAAAATATATATAATGTATTTTTTTATTTGCGTATCATTTCTAAATTATATTTTTATGAAAAATTCAATAAATTGCCTTTTAATATAAAGAATTTGTGTAAAATGTATAAATAATGTATTTTACTACAATAATTTATGCACAATAAGGCTTTGAGAACATATGTCAACTTTATATTTTAATTAGTCTAATTAAAAAGTTACATAATTAAAAAATATATATATATTATATTATTTTAAAAAGTATGCAGATTACATTTTAATATAAATGATAATAAATAGAATGTATACTTTATAATTATATAAAGGCTTTGGGAAAATATGTACAATTTTAATGTGAATGTAAATAAATATGTCTAACAATTTCAAGCAATCGATTTCCTCTTGCAGCTACTCGATACAGGCTTCATCAAATTTCTGGAGCTTGTACATAATCGCTTTCTCAGTTTCTCAAGGATGCTCTGAAAAAGCCAGCTATGCCATCTGCCCCTCTTCACCCCATCATTTCCTGTCCTCTCTATATTATTCAGTTGACAATTGTCAAAGTTTAGGGGCAACACAAAAAAGTATTTACAGTCTGCAATGAACTAAAAGATCAATGTTAATTTACGAGCTCCATTCCTGTCTACTTAATGACTGCATGACCTCTTGTTACAAAACATGAGTCTGACGCACAGATAATCAGCTGGCTGACCACCAATGAGACGTGCATGCTGATTGGTCAGTTTAGAGGAGCGTAAAGAGTCTCAAAGGATTCACCTGCATTCTTTGACCTCCGCAAGATCCCAATGGGACCATTGAGGATCATTAGCTGTTTAGCTGTTTAGCTTGCCACAGCACGTTCTCTGTGGGTGTGTGTATATATTTGTGCTGTAAAATAAGTGTGTGCGCAGGTGTCTTGCATCCCATCTACAAGCAAACGGTCCAACAAATCTAGATCGTTCTAGTTTTCCCAGAAACTCCTGATCCTAGGTTTGTCACAGATGACACAGCTTTAGAGGGGAAAACGAGAAAGTGTGTGAATGTGTGTGTGTGTGTGTGTGAGTGAGTGAGAGAGATATTCTGTCCTTTACAGAAGCCCATTTCTTATTCACTCCGGAGGCAGCGGATCCGGCAAAAACCGGATATATTTAGACACTCCATTACAGAGTGTGTGTGTGTGTGACATGCTCAATGTCCCTGTACCATCTCCATTAACATCCACACAAACACATTCTGAAAACCTACACAAATGCAAGTGCACACACTCGGACATGTTCCATCCAAAGAGTCTTCACACACAAAAACGCATTCAAATATGCATTCGCGTTCACATTACAACACGCATACACACACAGACAGAAACATAATTACACTACATACACTTTCATCACTTCAATTCTTCTCTCCATCAACACACTGATCCATACCTGTATTACAGTCATAAACATGATTTACAGCTCAGCCAAAGAGGAACACGCATCCTGCCCTCCCCTCATGTCCTGTATTTGTATTTGTATGTGTGTGTGTGTGTGTGTGAGTGTGTGTTTACATTGACAAAAGCATAAACCTGATGAGAAAATCCATCTCCTGTTTCAGATCGGACAGAGCAGAAATATCTTCTATTGATCACTGCAAAACAACCATCAGCTAAGAAAACAGCCATGATTGGCGAGACAGGCGTGCAGTTCCGCACCACTCTCCCCGTAGATTCTGTAATGTGTGTGTGTGTGACAGTGTCTAGCTCTAGGGATGATTTAAACATTCAAAAGGGAGTAAAATCAGCGTGTCAGTGATATAACACAAGAGTCATCATATTTCTACATGGAAAGGGTGATGGAAGTGGCATCTCAAATAAAAGTGTGCAAAAAGAGAGAGAGAGGAGTAAAAAGAGAGATGGGAAGAGAGAAGGCTGAATGAGAAAAGGCAGCAATTAATAAGTTCTAGATTGGTTCTTTGAATAACTTTGCATTATTCATTGTGGGGTTATGATGATAACTGTGAAATTAGAGATTCGTTTTAAGCTAAAGAGAGAGAAAGACAGAGGGGAGAGATGATGCATTGAGACGCTAGTCCTACAACACCAAAAGGTTCCAGCCCTTGCAAACTACACACTTACACACTCAGAGTTCAACAATATCAAATGCCAAAAGCCATTAGAAAAAGTGTTTTTGGAAACTTGAGTGATGTGAGCAATTCAAATCATTCACGTCTCCTAGCATCTTTTAAGTTTATGTATCTATCTCTAGGAACGAATATAATTAACTTTAATATCTTATTAACAGAAGCTGGGAGGCTCATGAATAATATTAGCAAATTTTTGTATTCATCTTAATGTTAAAAAAACAAGTAACTGTACTTTTTCTGCAGACTACACATAATAATTATATAATAAAATCTAATTTAATATTAAAATCCATAACACAAATTAAAATACACACCTTAGAAAGAGCAAATTGATAAATGAAAAACCAAGCCGAATGTTGGGACATTATTAGTCCATTCAGAAAAGTAAGAAAGGTGAACCATAAAAGCCTACATATATTTGTATTGTGTAATTAATGCAGAAAATGGTATGGTAAGTTATGACAAATTATAATATTACATTAACAACGATTTGAATTAAAAAAAAGTAGCTGCTGATTAAAAGAAAATCAGACATTCTATACTCAATATCATAGTGCAAATTCTTTTTCTTGTTTCAAAATCCTAAAATACTAAAGCAAATGCAAGGGAGAACAACTCCTGGATTTTCAATATGGTCCCAGACCTTTGGACAGGTAACCATACAAAGATAAAAACACTGGGACAAAGTTTGCAGACAGGGGAATTTTCCTCCTGCTGTCACCATATAAAACAACGGAGACTCAGGTCATGTGGCCCCGACTAGTTAGCACAGGCTCAAAGCGTCAACTAGAGATGTACCTAGACTCTTTCAGTTCAACCCCTAGCCTACAAATCCAAACACGCACACAAACAAACAGTGACACTTCACGTAATTAAATACCAGTCAAGTTCAATTTACTAAAGCCATTTGTGTTGTTTTAGGGTGTGTGTGTGTGTGTGTTGCCAGTCCCAGAGACAGGCAGACAGAGTGGCAAATTAAACAAGGACTATGGCTGCTTGAGCCATTTTTGTTTTAAATATTGTCATTCTCTCTTTCACACCCTGTCTCTCTCTTTCTCTCTCTCTGGCCTCCAGACTTAATCCAGAGCCGTCTAACCATCTGCCTAATTTTAGCTTAAAAAGCACACTGACGTTTCCTCCTCCGCTCTGTGCATCACACCCCTGTCATATGATCCTTTTATTCAGCCGTGACCTCCTCAGACAGACCAGTGTAAAAAAGCGACCCACATCTGCGCACCCAAACACGCTCCCTGCCGCCCGTCTCTGAGTCTGGGCCTGTTCGACTGTACCGGCAGCCTTCCAGAGAATTCTCCAAGTGCCAGGATGAACACATGGCGACAACCGCAACAATATTTCAAGGCGATTACGATTACCAAGAGCTCTGGCGACAATCAGGCGTTGGATTACACCGTTACTGTGCTTGATCTTTAAAACAAAGGTGGGCTAAGCCGTGGAAACTGTGAGGAGTCCCACACACATGTACAGAACGTGTTGAACTTGCGACTAATCTGAGAGGACTAAATGGAATCAGTGGGTTTGCCGTGAGCTGTCAATCATCCAGCGTGTGGGAGGAGTCAGCCGCGGGGTCAGGGAGTATGCAGTTGGAATTTATGAGGGTATGATGGCAATGTCAAGGACTGCAGGCGAGCAGGCGGGTCGGGGGCGTCAAGGCCGAGGGACACGCGGAGGATACGGAACATGGGTTTTGATCCACAGACCTTCCCAGGCCCTGGATTACACCACAGCCCACCCGTTTGCATCAGCCTCTCTGCCTCCAGAGAAAGAAAGAAAGAGAAGCTGACAGGAAAGAAACTGGAAAGAGGAGCAAGAAGGGGCGGAAAGGACAGAAACGTAGCGAGAGAAGATGAGAATAGCTCCTTGCGTGATTTTTCTGTGGGCTGTGGGGTTTGAGTGGGACAGCAGGAGTGAGCTGAGGTAAAGCAGACTGGACTGGCCCAAATCCTTCAATCCTAAACGCCGACACACACACACACTGGCTTTGTTCCATAACCTAGTAAACTGCCTACCTAGACAGCATGTTAAGGCAATAAAGGTACAGCCCTGACAGACTTGTGTGCAAAAACGCCTACTTCCATATAGTAGGTGAAAAAATTCTATGTGAAAAGAGAAGTATTTTTAAATTCGTAGTATTATATAAAAGACAGGAGGTGAAAAGAAAAACCTAACCTGATAACCTACCATTTCCACGAGATACCGAAGTGCGTAACTGATGGATTGTGACAAGCTCACTGAAAACATGGCAGATCAAGTCAACAGACATTTTGATTATAGATAATCGTTTTATGACTTTGAATTTGAGTTTTACGATATTTATTTGCACTTGGCTCCATTGTAACACTAAATAAGGAAAATAGCTGCGTAGAAATTCGTAACTAGTCCATACGATCGAGAACTGTTAAAAAGATTTGTTCAATAAGTATTCAGATACGAGTTAAAAATACAATCCAGACATACTAGCATTGCCAGCCTCGCTAGTGGTGCCATTCTTGAAAAGTGAACTTGACAAATAGTTTTGGAGATTTCAGTCTTACCTCATCCAAATAAATATTAGTAGTATTTCTATGCAGAGGTGCTGTCAGAAAAAAAAAAGCTAGAACTGTATCT
Source organism: Enteromius anoplus (assembly GCA_032359395.1). NCBI lineage: Eukaryota > Metazoa > Chordata > Actinopteri > Cypriniformes > Cyprinidae > Enteromius > Enteromius anoplus. The sequence goes on along the minus strand of JAUMHG010000181.1, from coordinate 19,482 downwards.
TTAAAGGTACAACTGCTTATCACTGATGCAGTACACTGAAAGGGAGGACTTTGTACCTTATCTACTCTTAAAAGGTGCACATTAGTAGTATTAATGAACCTTTTAGGGATAAATATGGCGCAAAGATGTTGCCATTCCCTTAAGGTAGAATTTTTACACACTTTTCCAGAGAGTGTATGGCAGCCAAGTGAACAGACTTGTCCGAATCAGCCACTTACAAGGTTTCACTTCTGTTAAAACGCAGCTGCCCATTTAGACATTAGATAGCAAAGCAGAAAGGGTTTTAAAACTGAGCTCCGGTGATCAGTTACTGCAAGGCTCCGTCGAAGAAGTGCTGATCTGGATGGAGAGATCACGCTAAAAAAGAGGGTCTAAAAGCCTAGACAGAGAGATCATATTAAATGTGTAGTTGTGCGCTGGAGGTGTAGTAGCCGCAGTGTATTTGTGTGTAATGAGCTCATGTTCTGTTGTCCCAGCTAAATAAAGCCTGAAGGCACCATCTCTCACTCTCTCTGTCTCAGACTTTTCCATCCACCTCTCTCTCCACCTAAAACGCTGTCTTTGTTTGTCCTTGTTCTTTTTAGAACAGAACTTCTTTCTTTAGTTAACGTAATGGCATAATTAGGCGTTCGTTTAAAGAGATAGTCTTCATTTAGCTTTATGCATTCTCTGTGTCTCTCCGAGAGCCTTCCGCACGGCTCGTTCCTTCCCAACAGAAAGCCAATTATGTGAAATTTATGTGGCTTTGCCAGCCAAATATAGGCAAGACCGTTCATCTCTGATGATAACATGCATGAGTCATAATCTGTGTGTGTGTGTGTGTGTGAGAGAGAGAGAGAGAGAGAGAGTGTGTGTGAAGTTATAAAGACACCCATGGTGCATCTAATGAGATGAATGTTGCTTAGTTTTAGAGTTGTGTATAAGTAAACAACAAATAAATAAATATAAATACTTTTTGATCAAGACCGCTGCTGCAAAAAAAGCCTGTTCCTCTTCCAAATCCAGTAGGTCAAAGGTCACTGACAGTCAGCTCGGGGAGCTTCAAATTTGATTGGCCTTTCTATTGTCGACCTGCCTCATCTCAAACAATTTGTCCTGGATACCGATTCAGTTTATTTTTTTTAATTCAAGACAGAGATTATCTATCAACGATGGAATGCATTAAAGGCACCGGATCAGTTGAAAGCACCCAGCATGCGGACACACACGCAGCAGGTGAGCAGCCAGCTGTCATATCCTCACGCCTAGTCCAGGGAACATCGCTCTGACATTTCAGGAGCGGCAGAGACAGCCGAGCGGAGCTGTGTGAAATGGCGGCGTGAGCGTGATCTCCAGACACACACACAAGTGTGGTGGTTTCAGGGGTTTGAAATGGCGACCGGACTGCCATCTCTTCCTAATCACTCAAACACACACACACACTTATCCACCCACTCATACACACACTAACACACTCGCAGTCTTCTCTAGATATTATCTCCCCTGATTAGCATAATCTAATCAATTTCACAAAATTGTCTTTTAATTACCAGGAGCTCCTCCGGTGTGAAACCCTCGGAGGGCCGTGGAGGAGAGAGATCTTCGGGCGCCCCTCACCGGTTCATTGGCACCTGCTCTTTGCCTGTACATGTTTGTTAACCGAATGTAAACACGCTAGCATTAGCATTATGCTGTTTCATCGGTTTAATGGTAGCTAAAAATAATCCTGGACCGATTTCAAATCTTCCTCCAAAAGAGATTTTCTACTTTAACACAATTTACGGCCGTTCAATCACTCTTTGTTTGTTTATGAGATTTTGAAGTGTTTACAGGCAGAGACTAATGACTAAAAGTCAGGCTGTAAACACGCTCTTAATAAAACTAGCCCTGTGTAGCAGTGAGTAATCACGGCTGATCCTGCCAGTTTGCTCGTGTGAGCGTGTGTGTTTGTGATCGTGTGTGTGTACTTTGCCCGTGTGGGAAATGATTAACATCCAGTGACTCACAGCCCCCAACAATAACACAGAGAGGTAAGACAACACACACGGATGAGGTAAACACACAAACACGCTAAATCTAGGCCGCGCAACACACTGCCCGCATCCACCACGTCCTCCTGCGAGAGCTAAAAACCACAGCGCAAAATGACATGAAAGCTGTTTCTGCTCAAATATGAGAGAGTTAACAAGTGAAGGTCTGCATCTGAACAAACTCGAGCGGAAATCCAACCGTCTATCTCTCTCTTGGGAGAGAGATTGTCCTCAGGGGACTCTTGCTCAAACAGCGGACTGTGTGACTCGGTTGTGAAGTTTACCGAGTTTATGTCGTTGCAAAACAGCCAACGGAGGGAGTGACACTTTAACCGGTAACTTTTCACCTACACACATCCGCCAAATCAGACCACTTCTGAATTACAGAAGCACTCTTTTCTTCATGTTTATTGCGTTTATCTGTTACAGCTGTCACTAATATACATGAGAAAAGCTATTAAGGGCCAGCCTCTTGTTCCCTGGCCCTTTAAGACCCTGATCGCATGGCCTGGGAAAAAAATACACAAATACTGGTACTTTTGACATCCCTAAGGTGAATAAAGGGCAGATTACACAGAACATGCAGCCCACTGCATTCCCTTCCATTATTGCTATATAAGCATGCAGTAGAGGGACATATATGACCACTGTGTTCATCACTGCTAACATTATTGTGTTAAAAATGTGTAAATGGCCTCTAAAAGTGCAACAGATTCAGGAAATGCAAGCTGATAAATGCCTATGTGCGCTAACTGCTAGGCCACGGCTCTGACAATGCTCCTCTCTTTCAAAGAATCACTTAAATCCCCTTCGGGGCCAAATACAAACCGGCAGGGAAAATCAGGCTGAGGTCAATATAATCTAAAAATGATTTTACACTGAGCTTTATCTGAAGAGAGAAACAGTGAGAGACAGACAAATCAAAAGAAACAGACAGAGTTCCCTCTGATTACTCCTCATCCCTCCTTCTATATACCCTTTCACTGTCCTCCCCCTCTCATCTGATCATTTCATCCAATCAAGGTCCCTCACAGCTGCCTTACACAGCTGTGGACGCTGAACCCAATTCAAGCTTGAGAGAGAGAGAAAACGAGAGAATAAACCTTGAAGCAGCTGCGTGTGACAATGGAAACAACAAATAACTCAAATGCTCACACACTCTTTAAAACACACATTGCCGCCCCTCACACACACACCGCGTTCATACATAGTGTCCATCTACACAGTTTTGATAAGCTCCTCTCTGTGAGATAGCAAGACACTTAGAATTCAGTTTGAGGAATAACAGACGTTCTCTGCTGTGGACTGCACCACAAGCACTTACTATTGGCCTGTTTTATCTGTTTCCAAATGAATGAATCCAATCTAAACCGAATCCTGCCCCAAACAAATCCTGCTCACAATCAATCCTTGGTGATGTGAGGTGACTATAAGGAGCTCTAAACCCTGGCCATGTCAAAAAAGCCAGCCATATTCAGAACTGCTTTCTTGTGTGCTCAGAATATGACACATTGCAGGCAAGTATAGCCATTTAGGAGATGCTATAATCCAAAGTGCACCAATGCACCTTGGATCATACCCCACTTTTCCCACCACATGAAAAGTGATTTTACTATTTATTAAATTTGCACAGAACATCTAACGTTCAAAAAAGATCATATGGCATACAAATAAGCCTGCTTTCTTGTCTATGTAGACTGACTTTAGCAAAACAGGATGGGAAGGAACATTTTATTGGTTAGACCTACTAAACAAATATGCCCACTTCAGTGTTTTGATTGAGTCTCGGAGCGGCACTGATCGAGATTGAATGAACTGGGGCGTTTTGTTTGTGAACGAGAATCTGCTGACTGACTGATTGATGTTTGATTAGTTCTACATGTGAGTCAATCTAGATCATAACAAAGAATTATGAATGGGTAAAAATTTCTGATTGTCATGCATAATAAAAATGATGTGGGAGCATTGGTGAAACTCTTTATTTAGGCTATTATTGTTTGAATGTTTTTTTTGTTTTCCTATATCTTAAAGACATGCCCAACGGAAGACAAAATGGTCTTGCCATTTAGATGGAAGACAGTTCATAATTTCTCTTTGATTTTTCACAGGCACCACTCCACACATTCTGAAAAAGAAATGTTCCAAAAGAAGGGTTTCTCAAAGATGCCATAGAAGATCCAGAACAGTTACTAAACAAGTTGCAAAATTTCTTAGTATGAAGAACATTTTGAAAATTTCGACTGTAAAGAATGTTTTGTGGAATGGAAAGGTGAACGTTTCTCCATTGAACCACGGATGCCAATAAAGAACCTTAAAAGACTGTAGAGTTGGCAATGTTGACATGAGTCATTTTACAAGGAAAGTCCCTCTGGAGACACCTGAGGTTAAGCACCCGGTGCTACACTGGAAATATCTCATGGATCGCCTCTTGAGGAGTTCAAACCTATGCCCTTTCGGTTACCAGCCCAGATCTTTAACCTACACTCCACATCACCCCAATGAGGTACGGAAGCAAACCTGAAGGGCAAGCGTAAAATACCATATTGTTGTATTTAGCAGACTTATTTTATCCAAAGTGACTTCCAGTACACTAATTACAGCCACAGTCCCACTGGAGCAACCTGAGGTTACGATCCTTGCTGAAGGGGAAAACGGCCACAGAGCAGGACTCTGGCTTTTCTGCTCCTGTGTAATGTATTAGGTACTAGGGATTAAACTTGTTTCTATTCTGCTTTTAGAAATGAACACATGTAACATCTTGTCTGGGGTTAAACCAGGCAATGTACTTTTCCAATCAGCTGTTACTTAACATGACTCCTGCAAAGCTCACAGGATACATGGACATGTTCAGAACAGCATTACTAGTTTTGCGGGACGCAGTAAGTATGCAAACACACATGAAATGCCTATACATTTTTTGGCAAAATGTAGAGCAGAGCACACTGAGTATTGTTTCCTATAATACAATATTTAAAAAATTTTATTTAGCCACTATTCTTATTATTTATTTTTAGCAAATTGTTCAGCGCTATTCACAACTGTAGCTTTGAAAAATGATTTTTTTTTTATAATCAGGAACAATTGCAATTAGTTTTTTTTTCTCTCAAGTTAAGCAGAGCTATGTACTTCTCATAAATATTACAATACTACCGTTTTGTATGTATTTTTGAAGTGTTATTACACAGTACACGGTATACGCTGTGCATTATCTAGTAAACACCAGGGTTGCGTTGCATTCCGTACACAGCCGGGGTTCTTTGCACTTTACTTAACATGGACTCTGTTGTCTCCCTATGGCTCTCTCTCTCGCTCTCTGAGCTTTTTAGCTATTCTTTAAACATTCATTAACATTGAGCCGTCCCACAGCCAAATGCTGAGCTCAGTCTTTAGAGCGCTCAGAGAGGTCGCTGACCTCTGAGGAGACGGAATCGAATAATGTTTCCATTTCTGTCCCTTTAGCCAATCAGACGAGTGCGGGGCGGGAGAAAGAGGAGGGGAAGGAGGGGAGGGGCAGCACACATCCTTCACGCCTCACTCACAACCAGGAAGACAGCCTGCAGAGATACAGAGCGAGAGAAAACACAGCCGTCTCTCTCTCTCTCTCTCGCTCGGCTCACGTATCCTGACATTCCAATCTCCTCGGAGCGAGAACAACAAACGCACTGTCATCCTCGTGGAGGCGGCCATCTTTGAGAGCTGTGAGTGTGTGTCTGCCATTACAGACGATCAGATCAGGGGAAGAGTGCAGGTCGCTGTTAGTTTAGAGTATACTATTACCCGATACCCTCGCGAAAAACCACAGCGGGAAGAGGGAAGAGAAAACACACACACTCGTCTCCACACATGGACCTGTTTGATGCATTTTGATTGAATCAACCTGATGTAGTTTAATGAATGTAATATAACCTGTGGTGGTAAAATTAGCTGATGATCTACACCGTCAACGCTCTCTTAAATCACCTGAAAGCCAAACAGTCACATCGCCATCACACACACGCACAGCAGCTGTGCGTCTTACAGATGTACCTGTAAATATTCTCTTGCTGTTTAAACATTCCGTTCGTGCTGATCCTTTCAAGACGTTATCAGAGAACATGACACACGACTATCTCACAAAAACACAAACACACACACACACGGCTTACAACAGTATTCATGTCTCCTGCTTTGATTGTGACGAAGTGTTTAGTCTCTGTACATTTGACAAAAAAAAATGACTGGCTTTGAAATGCTAAACACACATACACACACACACACACACACACACATACAAACACACACCTTTACAGTATCTATCTAAATGGGGACATTGCACAGACATCTACTGTTTTTATACAAAGCTAATTAAAATACTGTAACCTAATCGAACTCTAACAGAAAACTTAAAAACAAAAACTTACTTTTTTACTTTCAACATACGATTAAGTAAGAACACACACACAAACATCTTACTATCCAGGAATGTTTGGGACTTGTTTATACTAGTATATACAAATTCTCACTATTGTCAACCTAAGTCGCTTTGGATAAAAGCTTTTGCTAAATGATCAAATGTAAATTTATTTGCTTATTAACATGCATAGGCCTATTACAATTGGCTGTTTATTCCCATTTAGCACATATTTAAAACATTACATTAATACCTTTATTCTGCATGATGATATTTTAGATCCCCATACCTAAACTTAACAACTACCCTACAAACTATTAATAAGCAGCGAATTAGAAGTTTATTGAGGCAAAAGTCATTAAAAAGTAGATAATAGTTAGAACTGGTCCCCAAACTCAAGTACAACCATAATTACTTATCAGTCACTTTAAGCTTACCCCAAGGTACGGTACTGTTGGATTTGGCTTCTTTTTTCACTCCAAGTACAGCAAAGCAACCCACTGCCACACAACCATACACATTTAGTTTCACTACTGACCGCAAGTCGATTCTGCACTTCCTGTATATTGCTACAATGCTGCAAATCACTGAGAAACTGAGAAAATGTGAGAATGTGCGTGAATTTGTTCACACAAAGACACACTAATGGCACAGACCGTTATCCACACACACACACAAACACACATACTGGTGCTGGAGTCCTGTGAAGCAACAGGCAATCACAAAAAAAAACAAAAAAAAACACTCATCTGCTAAACTGTTCCAATGATATGAAACAAAAGTGTTTGGGTTTGTTCAATGTGGCTGCATGTGACAGGTCTCTCTCCCTCTCTCCATCTCTCCCCTCAGCTCTAAAACACATGCACTGACAGACACTGTAGCATGTGCTCTTTCGATAGCAGATGGTTGGACACAATCTGCGCCTTTTCTGCAAAAGATATCAACGGACCAATGAGAGCCTGTATCTAAAGTCGAGTCCGAAAGACCACATTGAAAAGATAGGACTAATATTTAAAAACCTGGGCTTTTATTCTTTTTTTTTTTTTTTTTTTTACAACATATGAAGATATACTTAGATTTTGCACTAAGCTATTTCTAGATCATTGATAAAAACGAAGCAAATTTGTGCCACTGATGTCTTTGTGCAGATGTTCTTGATTCCGCTGAAGCTCAAGATGCTCTTTGGATCATTCTCAAATCATGATCATCAGCTCTAGCGCTGCTCTCATTAAATTCATGTTAATTTTGTCACAATTTAACTTTGCAATCTGATTGTTATTTTAACGATGATATCATTTTTAATTCTTAAAATAAAAAAAAAAAAACATGTCAATCAATGCACAAGATCCTAAAAACACCAGGATGTCATGTAAAGGCAATGGGTGTCCATTCATGTTCAAAACCAACCTTTAAAATGAATACATGGCCAGTTATTGACTAACTGTATGTAAACAAATGATATGATTAAATTTAAAGCCATGTCTTCTCAATGCTTTAATTTGCATCAATGTTGTTCTCAGTAAATATTGATAGATGTGATTAACTGTCATTTCAGTTACATTGTTACTTGATTCAAAAATTGAAGCATTTTACTTTATATTCTCAGACCTCGAAGCCAACTCTGTGCCTGTGTGTTCCTGTACACACACTGTTCTTGTGTCTGTTTGGGTGTGCTTACTCTGAGCTTTCCTGTAATCACCCAGCGAACAGTCATCTCCACACACCTTTCTGTATTCCCACCTGTGAATTTGTTCGAGTGTGTGACTAACCTTTAGTCAGAGCGGCCGAGAGTCTGAGCTCTCTCTTATTTCTCAAACAAAAATGTGTGTTTTCCCTGAAAGCAAATAACACGGTGGTTTTGAGTGTGTGTGGCCGTTATGCGCTTTTGATCCATGAACTCCAGACCTCCACCAGTTTGATCAGCTTCACCTAGATTTCGCAGAAAATATCAGGGCAGAAGTGATTTTATTTCTCTCTATTGAATCACTCTGATGAATATGATGGAGAAACCAGAACATCCAAATGGAAAGTGCAACGTCCGTATTTCAAATGATTCCATAATCCACACAGAAAAACAGAGATGTGCTGCAATAGCCATCAGATCATTAGCCCAAAGAAAGAGAGAGAGAGAGAAAGAGAGTTTGTGTGTGTGTATGTAAGAGATAATCCGTCCTGACTGTTTCCTGTGAAAACAGATGGAAAAACATGAGTCTTTTTTTCCTGTGCCTGGTCAGGCTATTAATACCTCTGAGATACACACACACACACACACACACACACACACACAGACCTCTATATTCACCCAAGAGTCCAAGAAGCTCAAAAGTCCTGTTATACAACCTGAGATTGGCTATACAAGCTTGTCACATTTTCACACGCAATAACATCAACCCCTTATTTCACACGAGGCATACACCACACACTACCTCCATTGAAACACCCAGCTGAAAGAGCAAAACACACACACGCACATTTGGTTACAATTAAACATGTCAGTGAGACAAAACCAGGGGCGAACACATTAAACCCTCTTTCTCTACGCAAGGCCTCATCTATAGTGAATGACAACGCGCTAAATGCTTTTAATTGCCATCAATATGATCTAGAGAGAAACGCACATTTCGTTTTTTTCCTTAAGGCTGCAGTTAAAAATCCAAACGTTTTTGTCCAAACCTACGGGCGGCGTGAATGCAATATTCATTTTGCTGCAGGAGAACAATCCATGCATAACAATGAGATTTGCTAATGAAATCAACCATCAACCTGCAATACATACATATTAAAGCAGCTTGCGCTGTCACCCGCTTTGTGCATCATTTGTTCCTCCTGCCGTCTCCTCAGTCTCCCTCTCCCCCACTCTTTCCGACCTTTCTATCTCCCTCTCACCTTGAGTTTTAATAGCTGTATTAACACAAAATGATGATCGCACATTTCCGCTTCTTTGACCTGCGCGACACACTCACACACCTGTGCAAAGAGGTCAGACTCAGATACGCTCTGACTGTAGTGACGTAACTGAGAAAGATGTGACAGTATCTACTAATGTTTGCTGAACCAAAGAAGGTAACTGCTAAAAGAAGGACTAGCTAATTATAAGCAGCCGACAGTAGACGGATACATATATGTAATGGTCAGCATATTGATAACAGCCACCTATATAGTGCACTGGTCTGACTAAACGTTGAAAGCAGATGATGTCAGGTCTTATTTTTACCATTTCAAACAGTATAATCTCTGTAGGGTTCAGAAGAAATCAACAAATATCCACCCAATGCTTTAGATAGATAGATAGACAGAGACAGACAGACAGACCCAGACAGAGACAGACAGACAGACAGACAGATAGACAGATGAAGGGACAGACAGAAAGATGGATAAACAGACAGATTAATATTGATATCTGCCAATGTAAGAGTTTTTCTTTTTTCAGTATCAGATAATTATCATCTATCCGTATCGTCCAAAATTTTTCATCCCGATAGAGCAAGAGAGAGGGAGAGTGTGTGTAAGGAGTGTGTGAATGGCCATTTCTCCCTGCTGACACAGCCTCCATCTGCCACTGAGCCGTGCAGAGAGGCACAGCGAGAGAGGGAGAGAAGAAGAAGAAGAGGGGAGGGAGGGCAAGAGGCAGTGCTGGTGTGATGGAGAAGGAGAGAGAGAGCGCTCACGCTCACCTTGGTGTCACCTCTGCTGAGCTGAACGGGATGATGGGATAGGTAGAGACACAAAGACGCTCTGCCCTCTCTCCCACACACACACACACACACACACTCACACCTCTTCTCCTCTGCGCTCCATCTCTTTTCTGCTCGCTCACACACGCACAGAGTAACAGCACAATCTGTGATCACTGGAGCTGTTTGAGCCAGATATCGTCTCTGGGGGATTTACACACACAAACAGGTGCACACACATGCAGAAATATGTACGCATACAAACAGACCTACACGCGTCGTCTCGTGAGATCCCTGTCTTTCTCTTAAAACTTGCGTACACACACATATGCTGTGGAATACACACACAAACAGACACAAAACAGGGCAAGCAGAGAGATTTGGACACACTTCTAAACACACACACACAGAGCCTGAGGGCAGGGTTTGAAATGAGAGGCAGCGTTTTAAAGAGCTCGCTGAATTCCACCTGTGATTAGTGTGGCTGCAGGGCTGATGGATCACGGCGGACACATTTCACTCGCTCACTGCTTATCTCTCTTTCCCTCCCTCGTTTTTTTTTTTTTTTCTCTTTTCCTTTCTCTCCCGCTCCTTCCCTCCCTTTTTTCCTCTCCGTCTCGCTCTCTCTCATCCTAGCTCATTTTTTTTACTTTTCTTCCTTCCTCTGTGCTTTAAATCCTCTCTGCTCGCATCGACATGTACACTAATGCCCCCTTTTTCTCTGTATTTTCTTTTGCCATCTCTCTCCCTCTCTGAGTGTGCCAGCAGGGAATGACCTAGCAGCTGGGTCCTCTGGAACAGACCAATAAAATACTAAATATCTCCCTGCACATCACCCACACACAGACACAATGCCCCCCTCTTCTCTGGACCATCTGCACGCCAAACCATCCATCCCTCCCCCCTGACACTCAAGACCCTTGTGAGCTGTAAACAAAAGCCAGATATGACGAAGAAACACTCTTGTTGTATCAACCGCTCTGAACCACCACCGTGATAGATGACAGACAGTTACATCAGATGATATTTCGCCGTTTCTTAATGACAATCATGTCATACAGTTCTACCTAGTGTCACTTCTAAAAGGCACTTTTTTAAGGTTTTGGAGTCAGCAAATTTGTGTATCACTTACTATAATTAAATTACATTATCATACTGTCTGAAATACTTGATTCTGATTGGTCATCCAGTGGTCAGAAATTTGTAAGTTGAGTCAATGTAGCAAAACAAGGTTCTTGTGATAATGTGTCCCACAAATATTTAATCACTTTTCATTTTTATCTTGATTACAAATCTAAAAAGAGTGTGACACTGTTTTTTTTAAATCCAATTGAGAAGCATTTAGGCCTACATGCTTATTTATGTTCCAATTGATCAGATTATTTCAGGTCTACATCACCCCTTTCATTCAAATTGAGATCAATTGGATTGATTGAGGTGTTTACATGAAGATTGAGCCATCAATCTGATTACTATCAGGCGGCATATAGCTATTGAGCATCATGTGGAAGATGCAGGTTCGAGTCTGCCTTTCATCACTTGCCAGTTCTACATCCTTCTTTTGTGCATGCCTTCTCAACCACCGCTATAAACAAAAACTGCAAAAATGCCCAAAATCACACTCAGAGACCTCCACCGTGGGCACGAATCAGCAAACTTAATCGCTTCTGTTTTTAAGACTCTATACCCACCTCTCTCCCTGTTTTTTTTTCTCTGTCTCAGCCTCTCTTTCTGTAATGACCTCCCTGAGGTCCAGTATCGCAGCTCTCTCTCTATTTCCAAGAGGTGAGGGAGGTTCTGCGAACGCACACCCAGCGTAATGAGCACTCCCTGGACACCCAGAGCACAAAAAGCCCCTGATATGCTCTGAGAATCTCCCTGGACCACCTTGGATCCAGATCGTCCCGGCTCCTGTTCTGAGCTCAGGGCCTGCCGCGGGTTCTCTCTAAATACTCTGGGTCGAGGGAGGGAGACCCCTGGGTGGCTTGCTATTCTAGGGCTGTGTGTGTTTATGTCTAGGAGTGTGAATGAGATAGGTGTGAGAAAGTGTGTGGCTGGAGTGAAAGGTGTGTTTAAGAGGGATCAAATCTTGGCGTGTGAGAAAGGGGGGCAGTAAGATTCAATAGAATCTCTTTAACCTTCTTTGAGGCCCCCCAACCTCCCTAAGAGCCCCTCTAACTGCCCTTAACCGCCCGATTCCTCTGAGAAAAGGGAGAGACGCAAGCCGGCCGACCTCAAAAACACACACCCCCTCATCACACCTCGTACACACATGTTTTTACACTCGGAACATAAACCATACAGAGTAAAGGATGTAAGCTGTGATACAGCTTTTCCTTTCTCACACACACACACACACACACAGTTTATGGCTACTGTTCAGTAAGTCGTAAGTGTGTGTTTGAAACCACAGCTAGCGCATCAAATTTGTGGCAGTAAAGCAAAGCCACTCCTTTTTATATTTGCCCTTCAAAAAAAAGACATAAATAATGGCCTGCGTGTGTGTGTGCTCCCTTGAGGTGCGCATCCTGTGCTGAACACAAACAGCGAGAGAAGGAGAGATGGAGAGAAGATGAGCACAGAGCAAAACGAAAGAAGAGCAGGGAAAAAAAACAGAGGTGGGGAGAGGAATGAGAGGGCTCACACACACACACACACGTGTGCACACACACTCCCTCTGCGTGCAACTGCGGTGTAAATGTCATCATGTACACAGTTTATCCTCTGTGTGAGCGAGAGGTGCAGATGAAGGGAGAGAGCGAGAGAGAGGAACGAGTGAGCCCACTGCAGAGAGGTAGACGGGAGCACACAGCCTCTTCTTCTGTTTGTTCATTAGTATTCCAGCGCTCACTCCTTCAGATCCGTCCTCACGCCGCTTTTAGCGTCAGCATGGGAAAACACACATACACACAAACACGTACACCAGCATTAGAAAAGAAAGTAGCTGTGTACCTTTGCCCATATACCAAATCATCTCAACCCCGTCTTTACAAATGACAAAATAAACCCTTGCCAAGACTAATTACATCAAAGTCAAGATGTTTTGAGGGACCCTCATTTGTAGAATCGCATAAATAAAAAGATATTAGAGTTGGGTCCTCATGTTCACTTGGTTTTAGTCTCAAGTCTCAAAAAAAGAGAGAAGTCTATGTTCAGTGTTAAGATCTCCACTATTTAAGAAACAAAAATACAATTTTCCCCCTGACACTTGACATAATTTTGATGATTATTTAATGTTAATGTTATCGCTAAAAATAAAAGTCATAATAATAGAGGTTTTATATATCACTGCATTTCCAACATAACCAACATCTTTTTCAAAAACAAATCAAGTATTTTTTTAAGTTTACAATCACTTTCTGAACCTCCATCACCATTTACTGAAAAACCCTGTTTGTGGAAAGTCCCAGACATTACCTAAGCTGCAAAGAGCATTTTGTTTTTTACTTTTTAACATTTGATTAAATGGTCTTTGTCAAAAACTAGGCCTCATTGGTCTCTTTAGGTCTCTGAGGGTCTAAACATTTTAAATGTATTATTGTCTAATAGTCTCAGCCTCAGACGTCACGCCCACGGAGCGTTGGCTGAACGTCTGATGCAAACGGTACACTTTTCTGGAAACACTTCGGCAGTGTCGAAGTCATCATCTGATTGGTTGACTTTAAGCGGATTTCCGGGGGGCGCGAATGTCACGTTTATTTTCGGTCCGCCGAGAAACAAAGCGCCGACATGTAATTGCGGAAAGAAAACCTGTCTTGTTTATATGAGTGACAATAAGGATTTATTAAGATCAATTAAACGTTGGATTCTCAAAAGTATGTGATCCAATTTTACTAATTGTGTGTCTCCTATCTATTATGGAAGACCAAGTGAAGTACCTAACTGAGAAGGGAATATCATCCGCGTTTGCTGGCAAACATGA
>JAUMHG010000180.1:118998-149628 GCA_032359395.1 Enteromius anoplus | reverse complement strand
TATATATAGTGGAGTTGTGCATTAATAATAGTTTTTTATATTTTACATACTACAACTCAAAAGTTCTATTTTTTTGTTATTCTAAAAAAATAATACTATTATTCCTCATGGACACATTTAATTTATAAAAATAAACAGCAAAGGCATTTTTAATTGTGCAAAAGAGTTCTATTTCAAATAAATTCTGTTATTCTGAACCCTGAAAAACCACTGTATTCAGATTTGATAATATTAAGTAAAGTTTTATTGAGCACCGTATCAGCCTTGGAATGATTTCTGAAGAATGATGAGACATCGAAGACTAACTAGTAATGCTGAAAAATAAATTGCATTTTAAAATATATTAAAATATTTTACTATGTTACTGTTTTTAATCTAATTTTAATAAAAGAGCCTTGCGGAGCAAGGCTTGATATGGGATTGCATTGCACTTGTTAAAACCGTATGCCTGTTTATTTGTGATTATTCCTAGCCTCTTTGTTAAAGGGCCTTAAACATGCCAACATCGTCTTGCTTCATGACATCATCCACACGCGAGAGTCTCTCACCTTTGTCTTTGAGTATGTGGTGAGTCTAAGACGCTGGCAGTCACTTTCACAATTTTGTTTTTGTTTATTTTGTCAGTCGTATTTGACATATTTTTCCCTCCCAGCAAACAGATTTGGCTCAATACATGATTCAGCATCCTGGCGGACTTCACTCGTACAACATCAGGGTAAACAAACACATGAATGCGTAAAAAATACACAAGGTCAAAAATAATAAGCTGGCTTTCTCACGCTCAGTCTGTTTCTCCAGCTCTTCATGTTTCAGTTGTTGCGAGGATTGTCTTACATCCACAGCAGAAGAATTCTGCATCGAGACCTCAAACCTCAGAATTTGCTCATCAGTTATTTGGGGGAGCTCAAATTAGCCGATTTTGGTAGTTTCACTTGCACAAACACTAACATGCTTACTAATATGCTCCATCATGCATTCTAAGCCATGATGGGCCTTTTATTTATTCAGGTCTGGCCCGATCTAAGTCCATACCGTGCCAAACATACTCAGCTGAGGTCGTGACTTTATGGTACCGCCCGCCAGATGTTCTCATGGGCTCCACTGATTACTCCACAGCCCTGGACATATGGTGAGTTCTTTTACACACACACACACACGGAAACATGTTCATTCTTCTCAGATAGATTCATAATAGTGAGAGCAACAGGTGCAATTCTTAGGGAGGGTGGCTTTTGGCCAATTTACCTGTCTTGACGGTTTAAGCATTTAAATGATTTAAAACATTTCAATATGCATATTGTACATAGTTTAAAAAACTGTTTTTAAATAGTTCACAATGTGTGCATGTGTATGCATTTGGTCTTAATTGCTGTGTGCTTAATATCTTTTAAGACTTTATTTTAATGGGTCCACAACACACTGACTTTGCAAGTATATTTCAACTTGTTCTACTAACCCTAAACCTACCCTAAGAGTCTATTCTGAGCGTTAGTAGACATATAGTAGCAAATTAATGATAATTAGTTGTCATGTAGTTACAACGTTAATTATAGTAACCAGTAGTGTAACCAGTAATGTATAGTATTCATAATATTACTCATGCATAAATATATACAGTTAAATACCTCTTACATTTTAGTTCATTTTACTTATTAGTGCTATAAGCCTTTTTCACCTGCGTTCGAAAAAAGGAAAACTTTTTTGTAGTTGTGTAAAATAACTTCTGCTGTACCCTATAGTACGAATGGCAATGCCCAAAGCACGGGTTTGTTTTGATTTATTAAGAAAAAATTAATCATAGATGTTTCATCGAAATATGTTAACCACACTTTTCCATCATTAATCAGTTCTGATGAAATGAGGACAAATGTTGTCATGATATTTTGACGCATATCTCATGATTTAAATGGGAGCGCTAGGTGTATGAATTTGCAATACTTCAACAAAAGACCAGCTTTTTACTTTAAAAATGCAATACAAGCATATCACATTATAGAGCAATAAAATCAGGCAAGCTTATACATCTTATAAAACAATAAACACGACTGAATACTGTTCAAATTAAAGAGTAGTTATATTATTGCTTTCGTGCACTTACAGTACTTTTACTTTACACTTAAAATTAAATGAAAATACTGTGGTACATGCACTTTTACAAGCTGGACTGAAATGTGTGTTGGGAGTGTGAGTACACAACCACCCTACAACGATAAAGATCTATCAGTAATTTTCTTTTGATTTAATAAAAATTGTTAGCACCTTTTGAAATGAAGCGATTCTCTAAATGCATGTCGGCGTGACGTCACACTGACAGAGGCCACTCCCACAATAGTTGATTGACAGCAGCATGTCACACAGACTGAACTGGTGTCTTCCCTCAGCCCCGCCCTGAGTGAGCCATCATCAGACCGAGACACAGAGACAAGCAAGACTCCTACGCGATTGAGGTGTTTTGTTGTTGAATGTATTAATGAACATAGCAGTAGTCATTTACTCCCGACATCTGAGTGACTGAAGACGCGGAGGATTAACGTTATGTTTGGTACTGAAGGTAAACGCGCCCTTGATCAACTGAAATGCGTTTATGTTCGCTCAAATCATTCATGATCCAGCCTCACCTACAGAAGCAGTGAGTATAATGTCTTTTAATGAATCTTTGCAAATCGCCTTTCCTAACAATGTGCTAATTAGCACGTTTCACTATGAATACGGCTAAAAAAAAGGGGCGGGGTCAGCGGAGCCCGTGAAGATTTAAAGGGGAAGTACACAGAACAGAGTGAATTCAAAAGAGCTGTATTTGACAGGGGGAAAATTTGCGTTTTTAAAACTACCTTTGATAAATTTTAAAGCAAACTATATTACAAACTTGTCATTAAGACCCTAAAGAATCATATTAGCTAGTGGAAAACTGAGTTTGTATGATTCCTTTAAGTAAAAAGCTCATCTGTCTCTGAATGTGGATAGCGTATAAAAGCAGCATGTCTTGTGCGTTTATGAAAAATGCTTCAGAATATCTTGACAACATTTTTCTTCGTTTCATCATACTAGATTAATGATGGAAAAAACTGATTGCTAATTAATCACAATAACCAAACCCTGCGGATATAGCCAATCATACAAGCCACAGCTGAAGTTATTTTACACAACTATTTGAAGCTTCCGGTTTCCGAACGGGGAACGTGAAAAAGCTCAATTTACTAGTAATTTGTTAATTTGTTCTTCTTTTGTTACTGACTGTTTACTCATCTTTATCTAATGATATTTATTATAAGGTTACATGGGTCAAACAAAATGAAAACAATTATAACAATAGCAGTTTTTTTGTGAAAGTTTTGAATCTGTTTTGAAGTTTACTGTAATTTACTGACACATGATAAACATTTTCATATTTGTCTACAATACTTTTGGATTAATATATTTTCCAACTTAAGATATGCAAATAATAATTTACTAAAAACAATGTTTTTGTGTTTGATTTTGGTCATCTATTGCATTTTTATATTATATTTTTTAACTGAAATGAATTTATTTATTTATAATTTATACATGAATATACATGTTGATGTTTAGGGGAGCTGGCTGCATTTTTATCGAGATGCTACAGGGGTCACCAGCGTTTCCTGGAGTAGCTGATGTCTTTGAGCAGCTGTTGAAGATTTGGGCTGTGAGTCTGTTTGTGAGAATGTACTAAAACTGTGTGAAAATTCTCTTCGATCCAGGTATTTATCCTCCTCTCCTCGTTAATAATCTCTCGTCTTCTTTCCTTCTGAGGTCCTCGGGGTCCCGACTGAGGAGAGCTGGCCAGGTGTCAGTGATCTGCCAAACTATAAACCAGGTGTGTGCAATACCCTTCTTTCATCCGTCTCTGTACTGTAATCTCACAGATGTGTCCGCTATGAGAGGTGATTTCCTGCCTCAGCACAGATTTGTCTCAGTCGTTAAATGCATGCATCTGAGTTAGATACATAAAAAGGTAGTTGCATTAACTGGTTTTATGTAAGTCAATGGAATAATGAAATGTAAATTGAATAAACTTGACAAAATTATGTTATAGCAATTATAGTAATTTTAGGGGTTAGATCAAAAAAAAAGATGTTCTTAAAGGGTAATTTCCACTAAAATTGGAATTCTGTCATCGTTTACTCTCATGTTGTTCCAAACCTGTATGACTTGCTTCCTTCTGTGGGACACAAAATATGGTTTGAATTATGATGTTATTCACTGATAATCTTCCCCTAAATCATAGCTCTCAAATCTCATTCACACATACACGTATTTAGACTTGCCAAATGCAGATGCATCATGCAGTTCATCAAAGCCGCTCACTCTTGCATGCCTCGTCTCATATGGTCTCTAAAGATTTTAAATATAGCCGCAAATCATACGGGCAGTTTTTATGGTTCCTTTTAGGCCAGTGGTTCTCAAACATTTGGACTCTAAGACTTCTCCTTCTCACAACAACATTCAAAGGCCAAATGATTTTTACAGTCGTTTATGGTCTGCTAGATAAGGATTTTAAAAAAAGGTTAGATCTTGAAGCTAGAACAATTTAAGTTCCTTAAATGCCAGTTGAGTTTAATTTTTTTTATTTGAACGTCTAGAAATTACACTTTTAAAATAAGGTGACCTCATGTTTCCCAAGACTGTGGTAAGTTTATTAAGACCCCATTTGAGAACCACAGTTCTTCTGCCATATTGATAGATTATATTCATTTTATTGATATTGGATATAGGACTGATAATTTGTGCATTTTGACAAATATACAATTTAAATATTTACAATATATATACTGTATGATTGTGTATTTCTATATACATAATAAATATACACAGTACACACAAATATATTATGTAAACAAAAAAAATTATTTTGGATGTGATTCATCGTGATTAATCGCTTGACAGCACTATAAACAATATATTGCACTTTGGTATTTGTCAAATTATTTACCTACAGCAGCAAAACAAAATGCATATTCACAAGATAATTGCTTTCTTTTTCACTGTAAAATTATGATCAAGTTTCAAATATCAAGTTTCTTCCACAATTTTTTTTTTTGTGAAAGAAAGTCATAAGTAAATGAGAAAATTGTCATTTTTAGTCAACTTTTCATGCACATTCTGACTTTTTACAGTTTAGTAGATGCTGTTATCCAGTAAACGTGCATCTATCCATAAATGTAGAATTAGAACGACACCGTCATCTGTATGCACTGCGTGTGTGCTTGGCAGTGTGTGGGTGTAAACTTGTTGCCAAGGGCCTGTCTTTTAATAACATGCAGTCATACAAACAGAAAATAGCTAGAGCAAATTCACAGAGTTGTGCTGAAGCTGTGTTTCCAGTATAAATCATTTTGTGTGTTTAGGTGTTCTGTTAGAGGTTGTGTTGGCCATGAGTTGACTTGACACCTTTGAGTCAGACACAAACACACACCTTCACACACTCATGCAGGAAGGGGGTTGATGTCTTTCCATTGCCGTCCTGGAAATAAAGTGCAGACTCATTTCACAGGTGCACAAATGAGCAATGTGAGGTGGCTTTGGGAAATATGCCTCATTTAGAGTGTGTGGGTACTAATGGAGATGGTGTGCGTGTGGTAGGTGGGTTTATCCAAGCCCGGGGCTGCTCCGAGTGTGTGTGTGTGTGTGTGTTGGAGAGAAGTTACCTAACCCGCTGTGGTCTCTCAGGTATATCCAGGTGTGCTGAAGCATAAGTGTGGCCTCAGGTTTCAGCCAAGAGTGACCGGGTGGCCGTGACCACAAACCCTGACAGAAGGACACTCATTTTAAAGCTTCTAAAAAACATTCTTTATAGTATTTGACTACTTTTATAGGTTTCTTTATAGTGGTTAGAAATATTCTTTTGATGAAACTATATCTCACTGTCTCAAACAAAAAGCAGTTATTTTATTATTTAATAAAAAGATTTTTCTAAATATTTGGATTTTTTTGCAACCTCAGATTCCAGATATTAAATAGTTATATCTCGGCCAAATATTGTCCTATTTAACAAACTATGTCAATGGAAAGCATATTTATTCAGCGTTCGGATGATGTATAAATTTTAATTTCACTAAATTGGACCTCATCACCACAAAATATATTGTGATACTTCCCAGCCCAACAATTATTACAATACTACAATTTATTAAATATTTTACTTTTTATTGAAATTTTAGTACTTACATTTTTTTATTTGCTGTCATTTAATTAGTTATTTTTTTAATTTGAGCAATTTTTTATTTTTTTTTCAGTTAGTTGCCGAGACAACATTTTATTGTTATTTTTTATTTTATTTCAGTTAACTAAATTATTATACTATTTTACAGTTTTAGTTAATAAGAAGGACACTGTACAAAAGAAGCAATTCATCAGAATGTCCGTGCTGCTTTTTTCCATTTATCAAAAGTAGGGGTGTAACGGTTCACAAAAATCAAGGTTCGGTTCGATACGATACAGTAGTGTCACGGTTCGGTATGTTTTTGATACGGCAAAAATACAATTAAAAAAAAGAGAATTTCTTTGATTTTTTTTCCACACATTTATATTTAAAAACATAATATGACCTTGTTTTCCCCCCCTTTTCTGTTACTTTGAACAACAATGGAGCTATACTTCACATAACTTCTGGGGTTTGTTCTTAGCAGCAAATAAAGTAGTGTTTTGGAAAAGTCAGTCTTGGATGGTATTTAATGATTAATTAAAACTGAATAAAAAGTAGATTTGAGCCATTTCAAATCGTGAAAGCTGAGCGTCTCGTGTTCGTAGACCGTGCGCATCATCCAATGACATCCAGGGCGCCGTTTCTTCCTGCGGGACAATCCGCGTGAGGGGAAACGACAGGGGAGAGATCCACAATTTAATTTCCTGATGTATGTGTCACCAAAGGCTTAGGGGTCGTTCACATCCAGCGCGTTTTGTGCATGCAAGCTCTTCGTTTTCAACAGAGCCACACAGTTTAAAATCCAAAGCAGAATGATTTTGTAACTGACAGCGCTTTCATGGTTGCCTAGTAACAGCAGATGCTACAGGCACTCGAGCGCAAAGTGCTTTGAAATTGTTGGAGGAACGACGCGCCTCGCGTTTTCCACTCGTTTTTAGACGCTTCGTGAACGTACCGTTATGTTACATTTAATGCTAAAGTATGGTTAACGCCAATACAAACATTATTTTAGTGTGTTGGAGCAGAAAGATGCAGCTCTGGTTAAACAGCTGGATGTTACCTGAATGCCGCGGGTGATAGTTTGTAATGTGTGTGTTTTTTTTTTGTTTGTTTTTCTGAATCGTTGGGTTCATATGCGTTACACCCCTAATCAAAAGCATACATACAGTACCATAACATTGGCTCATCATCTCCAAAAAATGACAAAAACACATTAAAGGAATAGGAACTCAAATCACTGACATCTGGCAACGGCTGTATGCGGGTTCACGAGAGAGTCGAGTTCTGGCTTCTTGGCTGACCTCTGACTCGACGTATGACGTAAGCTGCACTCGTTCTTATTGTGAAATTGTGACTTTTTTTAGTATGGTTTTATCATTCATTTATCCTCTTCTGAGCTTACATTGAGAATGTGGCTTACGTCATACGTTAGGTCAAAGGTCAGCTAAGGAGCCGGAACTCAACTCTCTTGCGAACGGATATACAACCGTTGGCCACCATCCACCAGCATTACCAAGCTTGGAAGAGCCAGGATAAATAAAATAAAAAAATCTCAGACAGTGTTTGTCTGAAAGAAGAAAAGTCATATACACCTATGAATGAAATAGGGGGTAATTGTCATTTTTGGGTGAACTATTTCTTTAAAAGTGACCTTTATAGCCCTCAATTTGTAAAAGAGCAGCGTGAACATTCTGCCAAATATCTCTTTTAGTGCTCCACAGAAGAAACAAATTTGGAACAACACAAGAGATAAAGGCTCTCCTAGATTGTCTCGTGCCTCATTGTCTTAACATGCTCCGAGTGAAGATACCTGATCAGAGCTGGATGTTCTGGTGGTCTGTTAACTAAAAGAGGTCTCTTTGTGTTCCTGTAGAGTGGTTCCTGCCCTGCAAGCCCCAGCAATTTCGAGATGTCTGGAAAAGGTAAGACCAGTTCATGCGTGCATGCTCGTGTGCATATTTGTGTGTGTTTTGGCTCCGAGTGGGAACAGAAGGGTTTTTGTATAGCAATCCTCATCTCCCTTCCTCCACCCCCACCTCTAATGGATGTCCGACCCATAGCTCTCTGTATGTGTGTGTGTGTGTGTACATTGGCTTAGACTCGCTCAGTTACCCTATAAGACGGAGGATCTGGCCCAGCAGATGCTGATGATGAATCCAAAGGACAGGATTTCAGCCCTGGATGCATTGCTACACCCATATTTCAACACTCTTCCACCTCCGTTAATGCATCTAAGGGACAGTAAGTGCTGGAGAATTTCACTATATGAGCGGAATGCACGCAATTCCAGCTTCAAAGGTTAATCCGGTCCCGTTACAGACAAGATCAAAGTTAAATCCCTCTTAGTTCCTGTCAAAACTGGCAACCTTTTCAACGCCGACTCAAGACACAAAGAGATTACGCAATCCTAGAAACGTCTTTTTGCTCCTATAACCTTCTCTCTTTCTCCGTCAGCTGTGTCCATCTTTAAGGTGCCGGGTGTGAGGTTAGAGACGGAAGCGAGGGATATCTTCAGCCCCAGCAGACGAATGAAATTGCCTCTTGCTCCGCTGGCCAAGTGCTGGTGAAAGCCTCACCTTTGTAAATAGTTGGTGTGCTTGCAAAACCAAAAAC
The DNA here is from genome assembly GCA_032359395.1 of Enteromius anoplus. Taxonomy (NCBI): domain Eukaryota; kingdom Metazoa; phylum Chordata; class Actinopteri; order Cypriniformes; family Cyprinidae; genus Enteromius; species Enteromius anoplus. The sequence continues at coordinate 140,852 of JAUMHG010000180.1, read as the reverse complement.
GCACCAGCATGAGCAAATGTGACCCTGTTGCAGCATGATGGTCAGTTTGTATGTTGTTTATTCAGATCTTAATCTGCTTAATCAAATTAATCAAATCAAATACGTTCTCTTTCAAAAAATTAAGCATTTTTACAATTTGGACCTAGTGTACCTAAAAAAAAAAAAAAAAAAAGTTTTATGGTTGATTTTACCACTGTATTGCATATACATTCTATATCTTGAGATCCATATATATACCTTATTTTTTAACGCGGGGTGCATTCATCCATTTGTTAATACCTGTCATTTTAGCTGTACACAAAATAGTCTTTTAATCTGCATGATGTTGCAAACTGGTATTCGTTATCATGTTATTTTATTATAATAATCATAAACACACCAGTTCGCATTTTCTTATTCTTTTAATTGGAGCAGTTAAAACGGAAAGTCTCACATATTCCCAGAAAATAGCTTCTATGTTGCAAATCAAGCCGAGAGAGAGGATCTCGTACATATGCTTTCCAGCCTCTCTGCAAACTGATGTCTAGAGACTGTTTACAGTACACTTTCATTGTGAATACCTTTCAATTATATGCACTTATTAATTTTATACGTAATTTAGTTTTTGTATATTTTGCACAGAAAAGAGATGAAGAGTGTGCGAGAGAGATGATTCGGGAATATGATATGAAAATATGTGGAAGAATATACCTACTAATATTTCAAAGCTCTATTGTGTAGTGTGCAGGTGAAAAAAACGACTTGTATGCATTCATAAAACACACCTGGAGAGTCTCACCCAAAATTACCTGTTTTTGTACGGCACATGCTCATATTTCTCCTGTACGCTGATGCCCACTATGTCGAAACATGTTCAGAACTGTTTTTAGCTGTGTTTGTATCAAGTTCATAATTAAGAGTTTCTGTGTCTTCACATTTTTTACATATTAGAAATGTCTGTATATGATGTGGAAATTCAAAATGATGTGCTGCTTCTCAGTCTGTTTTCTAAAGGAGAAATGTAAAGCAATATCAGTCACCAACATTAAAAAAAAAAAGTTTCAAATAAAAGAAACAATCACATCGCCAATCACTCAATGCTGATGTCGTAAATAGGTACTTTCACACACTTCGACATGCAATACTGTGAAATCTGGGTATGTGTTCATACAGTTGTAGACAATCCCACTGTGTCTTGACTTCTGAATAAATATTGACAAAATGACACCAGTGTCTTTAGATTCAGTGGAGTAAATAAGTAAAAATTACAGAATTATTGTTTCGTTCTCATTGAAAATCATAAGAATATACTTTCTTATTCTGTCCATATTTCTTTTTCATAGCTCATTCAACCTAGTTTTAATCAACCGAGTCTCAGCCAAATGTTTGGCGTGATTTATTTTGGCCATTTAGACAACAACCCCCGCTTGAGAGCTTGTTCTGGTTCTTCAACCACTATGCTAACCATCCATTAAACACAATCCAGATAGAGGAACTTCAAAGAAAGGGATGGACATTTTGGGACAAATGAGGAATACTTTTCATAAGTTGTGTAACGTTAACTTCTGGGGGTTTATATGAAGATGGTGCGGAGGGTAGAACTTCCTGTCTAGTAATGAAACCACTGAATGGGCAACACAATGTACCAACAAGCTCGCAAGAGATCACATTTCATTTAAACCTGAAGTGCTTCACACACACACACACACACACACACATACAGGAAGATCAAACCTCCAGTCTTCGTCTGTCATTTTCCATCTGGTTCTATTAAAGACAGCGCTCCTGCAATTACTGTACCAGCCATGAGAGGGCGCCACACTAGATAAATTCAATCACATGACCACTACATACTATAACTACTGTCTGCTAGTCGTTTGTTTATTGCAGTTTTACATGTTAAAATTTTGCTGAAAAGCCTACAAACTCTGTGTTGCTTATTGGACATGTTGCTTAACTTGTGAAAATATGCATTTATGGTGGCATGTCGACACAAAAGGGTCACTATGTTTTTATAACAGAAACAGAAGTAGAAATATCCTAGGTAAATGAACCCATCAATGCAAAAAAAAAAAAAAAAGGATAAGAATTAGCCTCAGACATTTTAGCGTTCTACATCTTATCCATAAAGCTGATTTCAGCAAGTCTGTGAAATGTGTGTGTTGGTTTCCATCACGGGAGTCGGTGGGTGGAGAGAGTTCTTACGGAGTGATTCAAGGCCATGAAATCAAAAGCTGAGAGCTCAGATGGTCTCTCTCAGTATGTATTTTCCTAGGCTTAGCTCACTTTGATGTGGTCTTGTTAATGCTATTGCAGCGCCAGCAAGGTTTTATATGGGTTATGTTTATGATATTAATTAATGTCAAAGCACAAGGTCATAAGACCATCGTTAGGTAAAGTAGAAACTATTAAGTGCTTACTGATGTCCGTAAAGCTCTGACAGATATAAAATGGTAAAGGCCTGTATAAACACACGTACAAGCCAAAAACGTCACACGGGCCAACACTCACTCATAAAGTGTGCACAATACAGTGGTGGCGATCCATTACTCACTGCTGAATTAAAGCAATCTGCAATGGTCCACATACCCGTTTCTTTTTACACATGAGTGCATTTAAGAGTGCGCAATTTGAGGAGAGACAGTTCCAGTGTATTCCTACAGAAACATAGGTTTAGGATCCCTGGAGAACTGCGCAAACAAAGAACAAAAATGAATCTGCCGTCTGTCTTCGGTGTTCAGGCATCTCATCCGATATCCTGATGATTTGAGAATGCATGAGGACATTCCATTAAACCATTCATCTGTCATCACCCACTCCACCCACAACAGGATACTTTTAGCCGGAATAACTACAGTATCTCCAGTCTAGCACCCTGAAATCTCCTCTTAGCTTCTTCTAACACACTCTCCACTTAATTATGATTTGTTAGAGGTGAAAAGAAAACTTGAGTCATACTTCTCAGTCGATGTGCACAGTTCGCTCCTTACTGGAAATCAAAGTGATTAAGTTAAAATTATTCCAAGGCTAATTATTTCCAGAACCCTTTAACAAATGAGTACCATTCAATACACTTTAGCCACACCCTAGCAACCACTCAGAGCACCCTAGCAACGTTTTAGCAACCACATACAGAGCTTGTATGTCTCTATCTATCTATATATTTTTCTATCTATTTGTCTGTAACCCATAAGAAGACTTTAGCAACCATATAGCAATGCCTCAGCAACTAATAATAGCATGCAAGCAAGTGCTTATTAAAAAAAAAGAACATTTTTGAAACAAAAGAACACCACTGACCACCTACTGATAACATACTAAGTCAAAACACTATGTCTTTGCATCTATATTATAGCTGAGCTACTGTATACATGCAACTATTTTTTTTTAAGTTCACTTAAAGGGTTACTCCACCCCCAAATTAATGTTTTTTTTTCCCTTAATCACTTACCGCCATGTCGTTCCAAACCCATGAAAGCTTGTCTTCGGAATACAATTTAAGATATTTTGGATGAAAACCAGGAGGCTTTTGACAGTCTCATTGACTGTCAAGTAATGAACACTGCCAAGATCCAGAAAAGTATGAAAGACATCGTCAAAAACAATCCGTCTGCCTTTAGTGGTTCAATCAGAATTTTATGAAGTGATGAGAATACCATTTGCATATAAATAAAAAAATAAAAAGCAACGACTTTGTCTTCTCTGTGTCTTTCCATGTCACTGTTGCACCATTTTGGAGAGTTTGAGCTGAGCACAAACTGCATACGCTGTTCTGTGTCAGCCACAACATAAGGATACACTGTTTTCATTCAAACCAAAGTGTACATGTAGAAAACAAATTAAGTAGTTATTTTTTATTTTCTTTGTGTACAAAAAAAAAATCTAAGCAACACTACAGTTTTAACTCTCAGCATATTACAATGATTTCTGAAGGATCCTGTGACACTGAAGACTGGGGTAATCATACTGAAAATTCAGTACTGCATCACAGAAATAAATTATATTTTAAAGTATATTAAAATAAGAAAACAATATTAGAAATTGCAATTATATTTCACAAAATTTTTCCTGTATTTTTGATTAAATAAATACTGCCTTGATGAGCAGAAGAGACTTCCTTACAAACCACCAGAGGGGTCATGCATAAACTGAGAGAATATAGCTTGAATTCAAGTTGCTGTGAAAACAAATTTATTTGCTATCTACTGTAATTCTATTATCAGATTTATGTTACTGTAGACTGTATATGAAGAAAGGAAAAAGCAAATGGCACATGACACTGCCTGAAATGACACAAGCACTAAATAACGAATGCTATGTGTCAGGATTTTGCATTAGCCTTTCGCATGGAGGATAAACATGAGAAAGGCATTTGGCCTGTTGGGTAACGTTTCAAGGTTGCAGTAGCATTTGTTTGGCAGCATGTGTAGCTGAGGAAGGCGACTGTGAAGTGTGAGAGAGTGTTTTGGGTTCCGAGCGTGTGTGGTCTCGGGCTCTCACAGCTTTTGTGGTTCTCTCTGTTTATTCATGGCTTCTCAAACACATGCAAGAGACAGCTGTTACTCCCAACCTCCGCGCAGGCCTCACAAGCCTGGGGCTGGATTTACACACACCAGCCAGAGAGGTGTCACTGTATCTGGGGCGGAGTGTGAGGATTTGTGCGTCAGGGGATGTGTGAGCTGTCACTAAAAAAACGTTTTGCTGTTTATCATGTATGGAAGTTGATAGACTTGAAACAGTACAGCTATGTTTGGAATCTTCCATTAAAACAGTCTTGAAATTGTCCTTCTTTCATCAAAAGTTTTTTTTTTTAGCGAGAGCAATCTTGAGAGACACCGTCTTTACCTTATTATCTTATGCAACTATCTGGAATCTCATGAAACACTGGCGGTTTTTCCCATTGAAAATATTTTCCTCTTACCCTCCTCCCGATCCTTCAGTGCTCTTTCTTTCCTGTCTTCCTCTCCTCCCTGCTCCATGTGAGATTGAGTCTTCAAACAATAGATCCCCCTGCCTACTCATTTAATCTGCATATCACTCTTCCATTGACCATTATCAACAAAATAGCCACCCATACTTAGCATGCAAATTATCTAGTTATTTGGAGAAAGAGAGAGAAAGAGTGAGGCCCAGTGGGGGGTCTGCTGGAGGAGTGTGGGTTTCCTTTTAACATAATGGGATTTTAACTGGGGGAAGGGGCTTATTGTCTTTTGGCGGCTCATTGAAACCTTTTTGGTTTTGTTGATAAGGTGTACCTGTTAAACTGTCTCAACTTTTGTCTCCAAAATCTTTTGAGCACATGTTACTTTCTAGTAGCCTAGTTATTCACAAAGCAAAACCTCTAAACACGTTTTAGTTGAGAGCGCCATGTTTAAACCTGAACCTGAACCTGTCTGAACTAGGAAGAAAGCTGAATAAATCTATGCTATAAAAAATGTCCAATTTTCTTGTGATGAATGTAAAAACAAGGAACTTGTTTATTTATGTGTTTATATGGGTCAAGGTTTCAAAGCAGAAACAAACAGTTCACATCAATTCTGTCATACAAAAATAGTTTTATTTGAGCTGTTAAGTATTCTTTAAGAATTAGGAATAAACTTATTTTCATTGCCAGACTGGTTAATATGTTAACTTTTAGTTGTCATTTAAGAGCTTTGGTCATGACAAGGGTTTAAAGATTGAACATTTTATGTTAATTTGAAATTCAGAAATTGAAGGTAAATAAAATATACTCTTAAGCATCTACTAAAATATCTCTTTATTCAGTAGGAATTCATTAAATTAATTAAAAAGGACAATAAAGACCATTAAACTGTTACAAAATAAATTCAATTGCATAGTCTTATGGAATGTTCTTGTCATGAACTGTAACATATATATATATATCATGCATGACTGTAAACTCTTTAACTTCATTCATACACTTGAAAACACTTGAAGAGTGTGTTTTAAACTACTATCATTTGTAGCCCTATGCATTACACACCAATCGTTGTATGTTTTGTGTCTTATAGAGTGTTATGTAAGCTTTGCCAAGCAAAGCAACGCTGCCCCATCTTCCAGTTCTCCTTTACTCTGACCCATCAAGCATCTAGCTGTGTAGTTTGATATACTATAGTTTACATTACATGGAAGTAGGGCAGCACATGGGGGACCAGGCCAGCCACTGCCGCCATCAAATGCACTTGAGGTATTAGGCTGGATTTCCTGCTATATTAAGAACACAGACATGGGGCTCAGAGGAACGACACAAGGGGCCCAAACATCACTTTTGGTGTCTCGGATTATGCTAGACGTTACCTGAACATAATGAGAGAATGTGAAAATATAATTGTGAGGGATTTTTACAGATGCCCATGGAAGAGACTGTTGCCTGCATTTTGTAAGTTGCACTTTGTCTCAGGTGGACTGTCAAAATATGGATTTCAAAGAAAGGAAGGAAGAAAAAGGAGTTGATAAATATGTTCTACATCTGTAGCAGATGATAGTAACTTGATTGCACCTACTGGAAGAAATTCAGTAAGAGGCCAACACACCTATACATTTTGGCAACTTGATAAGCCGAAAAATATAAAAAGCAGTGGAAAAAACTACTGGAAAAAAATTCCACAGAAAGTCACACAAATATATTTCTTATCAAATATATTTAAAATATTTTCTACTTTTCAAAGATAGATATTCATTTGAACTATTTAATTGGTTAAAATACATTTTCTTTTAATTTCTTTTTTTTTTTTTTGCATAATATATCTGTGTGTACTGTATATATGTATTATGTAGGCTATTTATAAATACGCATACAGTACATGTATTGAAAATGCATAAAAACATAAAATAAAACATTTATATTCACACATATTTATTTTTAAAAACATACATTTTATATATAAACAAAACCTATTTTCCTGAAATATATACATGTATATTTGAGTATACATATGTAAACAAAAACTTTTATTTTGGATGTGATTAATAATGATGAATAATTTGACAGTATTAATATATAAAATGTGTGTGTGTGTCAGAATTCAATACCTATTTTCAAAGCTGATTAAATCTAAATTACTAAAATCTGTCACAGTCTGTCTTAGAAAAAATGACAGCATGGGCTAAAAAATGTCCCTAAAAAATACAGGGGGGAAATATTACCCCTTTAAAGATAACAATTTAAAAAAAATCTGACACTGCTCTGTATCCATTAGATTGTGTCTAAGCACTGATAATCTGTGGTCAGATTCGGGCCAACTGGAGCGCTACTCTTTCCTGCATTCCTTCTTGCTCTCACCCCTGCTTTGCTCTGAGCCAGATTTTTAACACAACCACCCATTTAGAATGAACCTTCCCTGTGTTTGGTCTGCAGAGAGCCGTTGATGAAGTGTATCAGCAACAGAAGTGCGTAAATGTTCTTTTCCTCCATTTGAGAGCTGACCAAGTCAAATCAACCCATTAGCAGTACTGTACACAGACACAATGTTGCATGAGGTGTTTTTCCTAAAATGGAGCTGCCTGGGTATCTGTGTTTGACTTTCCTGGTTTGTTCTCACTCGGAATCATGTCTTGCAAGCGAGGAAACGAATTAAAGGGCTTAACAATGACTGAAAAGCACCCCAGAAACAGCTGCACATTATGAAACACCTATTAACATTCTTTTGTTAAGAAAGTGAGTATCTGAGAGAGAGAGAGAGAGACGGTCACATGGATAGACAGACACACACTGAAGTATTATTCTGTTGAATATTTGCCCCATTTCAGTTTAGTCACAGGTTGCAAATATATTGCTGTACAGCAATGAAAGCCGGGATTATACCAGATCAGGTGAGTTAATAACTTAATGAGCGGATTCATTCAGAAAGCATTCTTGCTATGGCAATCATGTGAGAATTTGATCTTTGAATGACTTTGAGACTTTTCCATGACCTCTTATCTAAGAAGACTGACTTTAAGACCCAATTAACAAGTGAAAAAGACTATAAATATACTGTTAAATTTACGCAGAAAAGTGGCAGCTGTGGTTGCCAGAAATTCATGGCAAATAAATAATGTGATGATTTTCACCATCATGTATTTTACAACTAAGTTATATTATGTACACGTACCAATCTACTTAAACTACCAAACTCAGTGTTTTCCCGCATAAATGTAATATAACACCATAATATTAAAAGACAGTAAAATAGAAAGTCACTTGATGAAACATGGCCTATTCTCATGTTACTAAAAGAAAAGGGAAAAACACTATCAGGGATACATCATGATGCTAAAATAATGCAAAAACATTAACTAAATAATTAATAAATGCAGCACAAAATAGTAGAATAGTAGAATCAAATAAATATTTATTCAAAATATAATTACGTATGATGTGTCATGCTTCTGGGAATGCTCTTTCTCTTTTATTCTAAGCTATCTTATTCCTAAAGTAAAAAAAAACATAAGTTTGACAGTTTTTTATAATAAAAATATATAATGTAATGTTAAGACATTTACAACACTTTACTGTATGTGGTAAAGCAATCCAATTAACAGGTTTTTTTTCCTTCTAAAAATTACAAACATTTTATTTCATTTTGCAATGATGGTGAGATCAAGACCCCATAAACTACCCGATCTCAAGTGCGTTTATATGCCAAAGACAAATGACAACTTGTGGTACTGACATGCCAAAACAGACTTTGGCGTGTTTATGATATATGATGGGTAGGATTAGGTTTTTAGGGAAGATGTGTATCATGTACGCGAAACTCCACATGCACTCCAAACACATGCATGTCATACCATTTTTGCGTATCAATACCACAAGTATTTGTTTTTATTGACTGGGGCTCACTTAGCAACAAGATTAAAACACCCCAAGAGGTTTGCACGGGCAAGCATTCTCTTTCTTTAGAAAATGTAAATATCTAGTTCTATTGTTCTCTCAATTATCTAATGTGCCCCCTCCCCCCACTATGGAAATACAGTAAACGCTCGAGCTATAATCTGGAGACAGACTAGGTTAATTTTGCACCAGTTTCACACTAGACACATACGCAACATTTAAATGGTGTATGAGCAGCATGAACTCAGTGTGATTTTGCACTAGCAGCATACTCTGTGATCATACATCCGGAAATGTGCAGAAAAAAAGTATTGGACTTTGTTTTCCTAGTTTTTCAGATTTTAGCAGGGAATGACTGAACAGTAGCTTGACTGAAACTGCATTGTATTATCAACCAGTCATGGCGTGCAAGAAGGTGGGAAAAACACCGAACGGTCAAAGCTATATGCAAATATGCATAAAGTATAATATATGAGGACTAAACACAACACATCAGTAAAGCCAAAATCCCCACATTTTAGTCAGTCCTGTCCAGAGCACTTATTTGTCTACTGTAAAACAGGGGTTACACTACATATATTTTTGAATCCTTTGCATTTGATCAAAGTGTAGATTGTCCTTTTGTTATAGATAATTATTTTACTGTTCATTAAATTTCATTGGTTGTTATTTTAGGTTAAACAGATGTATCTCACCTCTCTCGCACAGCAAAAGAAAGCCAAATGTTTCTTTGGCACCATGAAAGCCACAATACAGTGTTAGGAATGACAAATTGTTGTCAGAGAGTGTGTGTGAGAGAGGGAAGAATAGAGAAAGAAAGGAGATAAACATTGCAGTAATTAGGTGTGAGATTTAGAGAGAGTCTTTTCAACCTGGGATTCTGATATAGTGCTTTTTTATGGCCTGGTGTGATATCAAAAACAGTTACTAGCTTCACATCGTATTCTTAAAGACTACAAATGTCATCATTTATTAAAAGGTCTGCCGAAAAGCATTCGCTCCCCTCTATTTAGACACAAAGAGTACAGCGTGCTCTGCTTTCACATAATCTGTTTTCTTTGAGACTTTCTTTCAGATGTGAGGCCGTCTTTGAGTCCAAACTGCTGCTTGCAAGATCCCTGAGCAGTTTTGAAGTGATATTGGAGGTCTGGTCAAATACTGTGTATTTGTGTGATTAATTCAGTAAGAGATAAGGAATGCTGACAGATGGATAAAATATTCTGTTGAATGTGAAAGGGAGAGACAAATGTTTGTATAACAGACATTGGATCCAGATATCTTTCTTGCAGAGATGCGAATAAGCAAAAAGAACAGACATAGTGATAAACATATCTTTAAAATCATTGATTAGGTTTATTTAGACTCTGATTGCTATCAAGTTTTGAGAACAAACACATTCAATTAAAGGTGCACCAAAAAATGGAAAAACTGTTTTGAATAATACTCTTAACAGCATCTGTTATATGCCTTGCGTTTGGCTCAGACCGTTTTAAAAAAGAGTTTTGCAGTGTCTCGACCTATGCATTTGTCCTGGTTTCATCATCAGGCTGTATAAATCTACAAGCCTCACATACCACTGAGAATTATCCACATCTCTGAGCTCAAACATCATTATAAATATGGACATTACAGCAGGAATATGTCACTAGTTTGGCGTATAGGTTCCAATACTTGGCCAGCGATTTCTCATAAACAGATTTCTCATTAATCAAAAGTACACATGCACAGGCTCTCTGCCCATATTCAGGTTACAAATCACCAGATTTAACTTTTCACAAGTTGAATGTGCTCTTATATTTGTTTGAGAGTAATAATTCAGTCCGGCTCCCCCTTCATCACCAAATGGCTTTATGATCTATGTGGCAGAAATCACATTCAGTTGAGGAGTCTCTGCTATAAATCCATTAGTTTAACTGCACAAACATCTATTTTTAAGGTCCTTGCACTCGAATCCCAGATCGCCAAAAAAAAGATTGTCCCTCCAAATATGATCAAATTTTGAAGACGTTCTAAATCACCTTAGCAACAAAGCATTTACTTTGAACGTTGGGCCCCAAGATTTCAATGCATATTTATACATTTAAAATAAATTAGACAATTAATTTAGGAGAGGACGAAACTACAATCCCACCCTTTTCTAAAATATTCCTTCCGATCCAATAAGGAGCGCTGCGCTAAGAAAAACACATCTTCCCATTGGTGGGAAGGTAGGAGGTTTCAAGGCGCCCCGCGGAGAAGCGATAGTGAGTGTGAATGAAGGGCTGCTTGAAACCGTTTTATCATTACTGTGGAGCAATGTGGAGTCAGCGTATCAACTTTACAGATAGAGCTGCAGATTCAACAGGAGTGGCGGAGAAAGTTTCTTACATTGTGTTGAAAGGGAGAGGAGGGCCGAGCTCAAAGGAGGCAGATGTTTGAGGATTCCGATGATGAAATATGTGGAGTAGTCTAAAAAAAAGGGGTCATGAATACCTGAACGTAAAAACCTCTTGAGCTGGAGGAGAGTTTGTGATTCGCCTTGAAGCCTACGAGTGATCAGACACGTCTGGAGGAGCTACGGATCGGGTTGGAGGAATATCCCATTGTAGCACAAGTTTCGCGGAACACGAAAATTCTTGTAAGTTCACATTTATTCGACAGTGGATAAAGTTTAGTGTTTTACGTGTGTGGGTAGATTTAATCTCACGACTTGGTTTTAGTCTGTGAAACATTCCTTTGTTTAAAAGTTCCCCCGAACTTGTTTTTGCATTTTTCTTAACTTAGCCTACAGTTCCTGTACATTTTATGTTTTGTATTATTTTCTTGAGTGTAATTAGTCTGATAGAGATCGTTTTCAATTTCGCTAATAATTGTTGATTTGAGATTATTACGACTTCTAATAGTGTGACCAGTGTTTATTCACTAGTACTTAATTACTGCATGCATGTAACGTTAGTTATACATTTTCTGACTGCTCATTAACTCTCATTGAGAGTTTTGCCATTAAATTCTGTAGAGTTGCCTTAATTTTGCTTACTAGTTTCAATTGCTTTATAGTCGTATGTTGTATGAAATGATTAGTGGCTTCTTTTATTTTACAATTAAAACTGTACAAGTTACTAGAAAGGCGTGTCTGTTCCGTTAGTACTAAGAAAATTCATAGAGATTCTATTAACTATTTAAATGGTTACAAGTACTAAAGGATAAGTATTAATACCTAATGAAGAGGTACTAGCAACAGATATTCTTGTCTGAAGTCAACAGCTGATATATATTAGTGGTTAAAGCGTTTCCAGTAACAATTGAACTTGCCAGATCTTGGATAGTGACTAATTGAATAGATAGTTTAGTAAAGAAAAAGGTACTAGTCATTATTGGACTACTTCTACTAGTAAAATAATTACTAATTGTAAGAATAAAATAATAATCCACATTTCTGTGTTTTCCAGGAAATCAAGAATGGCGGTACGGGAAGTCAGCCCATGGCTGTTATTCATCACAACACTTCTGCTTGGACTGTCTTCCGCCCAGTATCACGGAGAGAAAGGTATCTCTGTCCCAGAGCACGGGTTCTGCCAACCCATATCTATCCCCCTGTGCACGGACATCCAGTATAACCAAACGATCATGCCAAACCTCCTGGGACACACCAACCAGGAGGACGCAGGACTTGAGGTGCACCAGTTCTACCCCCTGGTCAAAGTGCAGTGCTCTCAAGATTTGAAGTTTTTCCTCTGCTCCATGTATGCGCCGGTCTGCACGGTTCTAGAACAGGCAATTCCTCCCTGTCGCTCTCTGTGCGAGCGTGCCAGACAAGGGTGCGAGGCCCTCATGAACAAGTTCGGCTTCCAGTGGCCCGAACGACTCCGCTGTGAGAACTTCCCAGTGCACGGAGCCGGAGAGATCTGTGTGGGACAGAACAAATCTGACCCAGACATTCCGACGACAGACCCCGCGCCTTTTATACCGGACCCATTTACTCCACGCATGCACGTGCCACGCCAAAGTCAAGCGTTCACTTGCCCCCTTCAACTCACGGTCCCTTCCTACCTCAATTACCAGTTTTTAGGGGCGAAAAACTGCGGTGCCCCTTGTGAGCACAAACAGCCGCATGGTCTGATGTTTTTTAAGGAGGAAGAGGTCCAATTCGGTCGGCTCTGGGTGGGAATCTGGTCTATCCTGTGCTGCGTGAGTACCCTGTTCACGGTCCTCACTTACCTTGTGGATATGCGCCGGTTCCGTTACCCGGAACGCCCCATCATCTTTCTCTCCGGGTGTTACTTTATGGTGGCGGTGGCTTATGCGGCCGGGTTTTTGCTGGAGGATAAGGTGGTCTGCATTGACAAGTTCAGGGATGATGCTTACAGGACTGTGGCTCAAGGGACTAAAAAAGAAGGTTGCACCATTCTCTTCATGATCCTGTATTTCTTCGGCATGGCCAGCTCAATCTGGTGGGTGATCCTGTCTCTCACGTGGTTCCTTTCTGCTGGAATGAAATGGGGCCATGAAGCCATCGAAGCCAACTCTCAATATTTCCACCTGGCAGCATGGGCCGTCCCCGCTATGAAGACCATCACCATCCTCGCCTTGGGACAAGTGGATGGCGACCTTCTCACCGGCGTATGCTACGTAGGTATCTACAATGTTGACGCCCTACGCGGATTCGTTCTCGCCCCCTTGTTCGTTTACCTCTTCATCGGAACGTCTTTTCTTCTGGCTGGATTTGTCTCGTTGTTCCGCATCCGGACCATTATGAAGCACGATGGCACCAAAACGGAAAAGCTAGAGAAGCTGATGGTGCGTATTGGTGTTTTCAGCGTCCTCTACACCGTTCCAGCTACTATAGTCATTGCGTGTTACTTCTACGAACAAGCGTTCCGCGAGCAGTGGGAAAAGACCTGGCACATGCAGACGTGCAAGCGTTTTGCCGTGCCTTGCCCAGCCAATAACTTTGCACCAATGACGCCGGATTTCACTGTGTTTATGATCAAGTACCTCATGACCATGATCGTAGGAATCACGTCAGGATTCTGGATCTGGTCTGGAAAAACTCTACAGTCGTGGCGCAGGTTTTACAAGCGGCTCGGCAACAACCAGGGCGAGACGACCGTGTGAACTGAACTATGTGAGAAATACAGGTCAATATTGAAAGGAAACGTGAACTGCGATCAGGTCACACTTACTACGTTAAACCATGCTGATGGGAGAAGACACTAATGAGATGCTTTTCTCATTTATAAAGTGGCCAGACTTTGTCAACGTTTTTGAAAGCACAACTCCAAAGAACATGCATTTCTCCAATGGACTAAATCTCAAAATGTTTTTGAAGCCTTGGAAACCCTACTTATGATTTCAGTGGAAAAGATGGCAGAACTCTTATCTTTCACACTTTAATGATGACTTCGGTTATCAGAATACGCCACGTTTTATTTACCCCGTGGTGGCCAAAAATGTCTGCAATTTAGTCCTGTGCCTTGCAGTACTGATCAATTCCTGTCATTGAGTGAATGTCTCTCTTGTTTTGTTTTGTTTTTTGGTCATTTTCTCATAGATTACACATTATAGTGTTTGGTTGCACATGGCCATTTATTTAGATTTTAGAACTTGTTAAATTTAATGTTCTTTGGTCATGAGTTGCTTATTCATCCATGTTGCCATATCAAGCCAGGCCTCATGAAGTAATTTAATATTCTGCCATTTTAAAGGCCTTAGCGATGCGAAAGTGAAAATGTTTAGCCGGGAAGTATGTCCAGGAGGAAATGTTACCCTATTTCGTTATTTGTAAATATCACATTTCTGTCAAAAGATGTATGATGTATTTAAGCCGATGAGTTTTTGTTTTTTAAAGGCCTTTTTCGATTTCACTTAATAAAGTGATTTAGATTTTTAAAAGCTGCTTTTGGCTTGATTTTGTTTGCACAAATGGTAACTCTGAGAACACTTTGATATTTCCCCCGAAACAGTTGTTAGCAAGTAGTTGAAACTGATAGCCGCATAATTTACTACAACAACAGACCTCAAGTGAGCAGCCCTCCATGTGTCTCGAGTCCATTAATGGTTTCAGTCTGTAGCATGAATCTAAGACGGGAGAAGCAAGGACCACGGAACAAGGGTGAACAAAAGAATCAAGGGGGACTATAGGGGTGAAAGAGTAAACATTTCTTCTAAGACTAAAAGAAACATACAAGTGGCCTACAAAAACAGGATATAATCACGAATGGTGTGAAGTTTGCCACCCTGCCTCTGGGACAACAGGAAGCTCTGAGATGCACCAATACATAAGATCTCTTCCCTTCCTCTCCAAATGAAACTGGATACCACTTCATTCTTTAGGGTGAGGGAAACGCCCCATCCCACATCCCCTTCTCCTGTTTTTTTTTGTTTTTTTGTTTTTTTCCAGAGAGTTGGGGGTTGCTTCTCTGTAAGGGCATTTGGAAGGTGATGGGGGTGGGTGGGTTACAGTATCTCTGAGAACAGATACTGTACTAAGGATTTTGAGAAGGAAGGATCCAGAATTCTTGTATTCAGTATCTGGAATAACACATTTCATCTGTGTCCAAATGGCACAGGATTATGATTACATGGCAGTGAGCCATACAAACT
The DNA here is from genome assembly GCA_032359395.1 of Enteromius anoplus. Taxonomy (NCBI): domain Eukaryota; kingdom Metazoa; phylum Chordata; class Actinopteri; order Cypriniformes; family Cyprinidae; genus Enteromius; species Enteromius anoplus. The sequence continues at coordinate 125,473 of JAUMHG010000180.1, read as the reverse complement.
GCCTCTGTAAAACAGTTTTAATCTGTATTTTGAACAATATAAAATTTATTTTGAAACAAAATAAACTAAATATTCAGTAACATTATGTCACGCAGTTGTTTTTTCAGTGTAGTATGATTATTTGTGTGGGTACATGCACCACTGTGTCTGATTGGGTGTGTTGGCACTCAGTGCCTCTGGGGATGTGAAGTGTGTAAAATTCACAGCGTGTGCAGCCAAGAAATGTCCATCACTTGGATTGACAGTTGGGTTTTTGGAATTTCTTACAACAGTGTAAACTGTCACTGTGTGATTTGCTTCCAGCCTAAACGCACACACACACACACACAAGCATATATATGTTTCTAACACAACAGCTTTACTGAGGTAAGATAAGGGACATTCTTAGGAAAAATGTAAGAACGTGTGCAGCTGAATTTTGGATTAGCTGCAAGTGATTGGGTTTGCCATAAAACAAGGACATCCATGAAAAACAAGATTCCAGACACAGCGTAATAAAGGCAAGAACAACGCAACAAGAAATTGCTAGTAACACATTGAATATAATGTACAACTAGAAATACAAAACCTGAAATAGTGTAAAACATACTCTGATAATCTTTGGTACCTTTGTTCAAATAAAAAAAAGACTACTTTTTTTTGCCATGACATTTCCCCTTGACTTCATTTGGGGAACGTGCATTAAAAAAGGACCACATATTTGAAACAACTGTCTTTATTAATATTTCATAATGTGTACACACTGCCTTGTCAAGCTCAATAGTTCAGCCCTTTTCTGTGAAGAAATAGTGTTCTTGGCACACAAATCCTAACTGTAAATAACGTGTTTGACAGTGACATTTGCTAGATAAGACATTTTTTGCATTGATTTCAAATATGTAATATTCAACACTAAAACCTTTAGGGTTGACGTCAAACATCATTTGAGAGGTAGATGTCACATTATTAAAATGATAATGTACGATCTCATACAAGATGAAAATATCATTTACTCGGATATCTCTTAAAATGATCAATATGAAACTTAATGAAATAATGTAGCACTTTAGGGTTGGGCATAAAGCTAGTAATGACAAATAGTGACACTTTAAAATCATAATTTAGGACCCAGAATAACTAAGGAATGTCCATTAAAGTCAGCATAAAATGAAAATAAATTTTAAAATGCATTTGCAGAGAATGAATTCTCCATTCTCCATGACCTCAAATTCAGGGTGTTTCTCTTTCGATCCATTTTATTTGTATGTGCATCGCAATACAGAAAATGAATTTGTTGCTGTTTCTTTCCTTTTTACAAAAAGTAGTATTTGTTGGCCGGTAATCCAAATATTTGGGTGGTTGTAACCTTTTATTGTATGTCTACGGCTGGTTAGGGCAATGACACTCTGGCTCCAAAGTAAAAAACAAAATGATTTATTGAAAGTTTAACAGTAACAGTGAAGCCAGAAATACCTCCGTCTCCTGAGAATCACCCATGTATTAGTGCAAAAGTCAACCCGAGGGCAAATTCGGATGTATTTGCACAGGTTTTCTTTTCAACAAAAGGAAGCATGTCTGAATTTATATGATACAAGATGCTAAACCGAGCTCTGTTTACATACCACACCACACAAAAGAGCCCACAGGTCCTTGAATATAGCCACACCTTGACAATTTATGGTCACCTACAGCCAAGCCTATTGGGTTAACAGCTACATCTTTTAATGAGCATTTGAGTACATTTTTGTGGAAATCTGTTACCTATTTTGTGTCCCAGGTGCCCTCCGCCTCCTGAAAGAAACATGTTTTCCCAAGTAACTGCACACCCTTTATAAGAACAGTCTTTCAATCCCTTGAGATACAATTACCTGAACTTGTATCAATACTCAGGCCACAAACAAAGCTATAACCTATGTCTTTCAAGGTGTTAACATTGTTTACCTGTGTAAAGAGCTGTCTCAGCAGATCACCTTGATGGTTTAGGTATCTTATGTCTATTCTGTGCTCGCTCCTTGATAGAAATATGAAAAGGAAGTTGACGGTGGGGCTGCCCAGGGAAACATTCCTTCTTGATAGCTAATATTTCCCCAGTTCAGTTCAGTCCCCACAGTAGGCTACAGATCAGCGGGTATTTGTGCCAGAAATATTGTTACACTTTCTCTTGCTCTTTTTCTCTCTGTGCATCAGTGTCTTTTATCTGCACCCTTAAAGGGCTCACAAGTTAAATTTTTAGGTTTTTAATTTTTTATTACATTTTTAAAATTTTTAAGGTCCTATTATAGTGTTGGTCGCTGTTTTTGCACCAGATAATTTTCCATCCTCTGTGACCCTTCTCGTTTTCTGTCTTAAGTATAAAACTACAACTCAGTGCTGCTCCCTTAAGGCCAGGTGGAGTACTGCACTATAGTAACATTAGTGCGCATGCGCCAAACACGTACCAACGATAAATCGTTCATAAACGATTCGAATCACTTTGTGTTTTTCCCGACAGTAAATGCGGATTTGCATTTTATTTTCACTAGCTTTACTCTAAATACGCTCTCTTTAAAGACGTGTGTACAGTGATATATTTAAATCGCTCGAACTCGACGGTGAGACATTTCGCGCCAATTTTTACAATTAGCGCCAGGGTTCAATTAACGTTTGCTATTTTTGTCTTTTTGCCTTTTGTATTAAAAGCTTTTATTTCGTTTTGAAATCTATGTCTCCTGACAGTTTCACAATTCACTGTATAAAATGTACCACAAAAACTGTTGGTCATTTTTAAGTCACTTTAGATCAAACATCTGCTGAATGAACGAATATAAGTTACATGATCACACCAGAGGCCTTGGTACAACAACCGTAAGCTATTTCCTAGCACTATGTTTGGTAGACTTTCACACAATTTGCTCTAACTAGTTTTACTGGTGTTAGGAACATTATTATGCAACCATATCTTCTGGACCATAAGTTTCACAACCCCCGAATAGGTATTGCATGTGATGTGCTCGAATATAGGCCTAAGTTACTCATCTGTCTGACCTAAAGAAATACAGAATGAACCATTTTTGCAAATTAGCTGATTGTATGGTCTTTGTGAACTATAGCTTTGAAAGTTACAGGATGCTTTCATTACAACTCTTTTACTCAAATAGACAAAGAACAAAGGAAATGTTCCTCAGCTATATGATCCTTTTGCAACACAGACATATACATCCTTCTAATGCAAGCTAAACTTAATGAAAATGTGAGCTCATAGGTGATCTGCACCCTTCCCCCTTGAATAAACACACGCCAGCCCTCCTCCATTTTTTTGCGGGGCCTCATCTGGTAATGTTTAGGGTTTCGGAGGTGCTGTATCCCAGGCACAGAAATTGGATCATCCCGCTGGGGTTTGGCTATAGCGGAGGCCCCCACAGCAACACTTTGTGCCTAACAACCAGAAAACACATAATTCACATGAATTCTATACATTGTGTTTGAACACTAATAGGATCCAATGCATCGTTGTGTAAATACTTTTTACACACTTTTGTCTACAGAGTCTTTAATTTAGTGAAACTTAAAAAGAAAGCACTTAATCTCGAAGGGGAAACACAACCTTGTTTTATAAAGACCCCTAAGGCATTTGTACGGCTCATGTAGCACCACATGAACATCATTTATAAGTGTTCCCTTACTTTCCGAGAATCTCATTCCATCCCTCTTGCTTTTGTATATCATCTCTCACTTATTTTCTTTCTCATCACTTTATCCACCCATTGCAGTTTTTCCAACACCACGTTTCACTCCCAGACCCTTCCGTACAGTAAGACCCTTTCTCACATCACTTGCAGGACGACCCTAAAACTTTCTATCCTTGAATGTGACATTGGAAACAAACCAAATGACAGTTAATATTGTTACTTTTGCAAAAAAAAAAAATCTAATTTTTTTAGAGCTGCAGTCATGTAAAATTAAGAATGATCACAATGGTAAGTAGTTCTATAAATTTTTCATGCATCCATACATGACAACATCAGCCGAACTGAATTAATCCCACGATAACAATGAGATTCTCAAATTAATTGCTTTACAAATTGGCATTGCTTGAAAGCATTACTTCTTAAATTCTCGTATTTTTATTTTTTAAGGTCACAGATTTTTATTATTATAAATAATTAAATCATCTACATTTTATTTCATAAAATTTTAGTTATATAAAACATATATATATACATATATATATATATATTGAAAAAGCTGTTTTTATATACTACTTATTTTGTTTTAAATGTTTTATTACTATTTTACACATACTTTTGTACAGATAACCTTAAATTGGTCTTGGTCTAGTTTTAGAATGACACAAGCAGGGAACGAGAATTGCATTTTATATCTTATTTGTTCGTCAAATGCCGTAACTGATATTTCATGTTTTAACTTTAATTTGTCTGATTTTGAATAAAGTGAAGATTAAACCAAGGTTTCTATGTTTTTTAGGTTACATGCTAGAACCCTTGTTCCAAAGGTGTTGCTGCCATCTAGTGCTCATAAACGAAATATTCACTATAAGAAAACAATTCCTATTTGAAAAAAAAAACATGTTACCACAAACCGTTTTATGACACTTTTTATTTATAAAACAAGACAAAAGCAAAGTAATAATTCTTCTATATCCACAAAACCATCTGGACCAAATTTCCCTCCCCTCTCGCAGAAAACTACAAAATATAAAAGTGTAGGAAAAGGAACATGAGTACAGTGACACTGTTGCTGAATTTATTGTGTATGTGAATGACGCCCCTGAGTACTAATCAAACAACATAGTTACCCATTTTGTTCAAATTTGAAATCCATTGTTGTGGCTAAAAGTGAGCCAAATACCCAAAACCAGGTAGTAGAGGTGACACAGACTCAGACAGGGGTACAATTTCGAACACATTAGACAAAACCATGCGAAAACACAATACAATGACCTCTCTCTTGCGGTTCAGTGTGTCTATATACCATACAACTGTACACAGTTGTTGCAGACACATGCAAGAAGAACGAAGAAACATTTTTATAACTTCTCTAATCTCAGACAACAACTGCATATAAATAAGCCTCTCAGAATGTAAAATGCTAAAAGGGTTTTGTTTTACATTATGGCAGGTGTGTTCACGAGAAAAAAAAAGTAGCCGAAAACAATTAAATGTGTAAAGGATTGCTAGAAAATGTAATCATTGCCAGCTGATTGAACAATGCTTTAATTACTTATAAATGCAATAACAAAGCAAGAACGCTAAAGCTGGCATTCAAACTTCTTCTTGACTTGTTGATTGAATTTAACAGCATAATCTAGAGGTTTTTAGCAGCACTGTACAGACCGTCCTCAATCAGCTTAGGGCACAACACAACATGTGTCATTGCAGAAGGTGACCAGAATCCTTTAACACAACACAAAAAGCGTATGAAGGCAGGGATGAGTTAGCGAAGAAACCGGCAAGAGGATAGCAAACGTGGGATATGGCTAAAAGAACATTTTCTGTTATAGTTCCACACGACTACTTCAAACGCCGCAGCCCTGACAGATTATCTATTTGATCCAGATGGTTTTTCTGCTTCCCTTTGAGGTGACAGCAAAAGGAAACAGATGAAATAAAATACATGTCATACATACAAAATTAAGATCAAAATAAAAGAGCATGAAAATAAAGGTCTAGTCATTCCGACAGCCACCGGTCTGTTCCTGATACACCTCGATCACATCCTCATCTTCCATTCCCAGCTGAAACAGAGATAAAAAAAAGAGAGATACACAGGGTGTGAGCCAATTCTTTATGCTCTTATACAGCAAAAGTAGCTCAAAATTGTAGCTTGAAATAAGCAATTTTGACCAGCCAGATTTTAAATGATTACAGGTTGTTGTTTTTTTTCTTTCATTCAGTTGCTGTGTTTTTATATAGATACATATATAAAATAGTTTTGTACATGGTGGATGATAGCGTGACACCGGTCCATGTTGGCATTTACATAATATGGCTAGCTTCTACCTTTGATTTATGCCAAAAAACCACAAGGTTTGACTAGATGCAAAGCCTTCGACATCAAAAACCCTTTACTTGTTAAAGCACTCATGGAATTATGTACTGTACCTCTTTGGGGGTCTGGTTGTCTGCAATTCTCTGTCCCTCGAAAAGAAACCTTAGAGAGTTCATGGGTACACCCTGCATAAAACACAAAAACAAATGCCAAAGCCTGAAATTACACAGTAGTAAATAAAAATAATAAAACACAGTTTCTAGAATCTAAATACATGTCATTTCTACTGCAGCGTTTACTGCTCAGGGTTCCAACGATACATTTGATTTCTAAAATCCAATTACATTTATTGATTTTATTACATGCCTTTTATTTTCAAAATAAATGAAATTGCTAACAACATTGGCTAGACTATCCATTTATTGATAAAAACATGCATTACCAGCCATTATCATAATCAAGTCTTCAACCATAAAGCATTCATCTATACTGCATTACATTACATCAT
>JAUMHG010000180.1:102243-114271 GCA_032359395.1 Enteromius anoplus | reverse complement strand
TATCTTGTTGTAATGTGTTAGAACACTAAATATTTGTTTCATATTTTTGTTCACTGTGTCATAATCTGCATATTTCATTTATTGTTAATTGTGCATTATCAGTGACCCCCTGTGTATGTTTTTTTTTTTTTCAGTGTAAAACTGAAGCACTTTGAGAAGTTTCAGGACACAACAGAAGCTCTTGCAGGTAACTATGCTGAATTGAAAGAGCGACACCATTAGTGCCTTTAATCATAGGTGCAAAGCTGTTAGCGGTCCTTCAGCTGTGTGTCTATGATGTATCTGTATATCTGACTCAAGCATGAGGTCACTAAACAGTAATTCGTCACTACCACTGAGACCACAAATATCACTTAATTCACCTGTTTCTAAATATAAGATAAAATTGTTAAAAACATTTATCATGCTAATTATTTTCTTTTGCCTATCGATATCAGCGGCCACAGCGATGGTGGAGGGAAAATTGGGGAAAAGTCTGAAAAAAGTTCTCAAGAAAGTTGTGGCCAAAGAGGCTCACGAGCAGCTGGCCATTACTGATGCTAAACTTGGAGGAGTCATTAAGGTACAATTTAAGAAATATAAGTACAGACCAGTGCAGTTTGGAAAAACCTTTCTAAATGAAATCTTAAAAAAAAAAAACACACACACACACAAGCTGTGATGATGATGACCTTTGCGTCATGTTGCTGAAAATTCATGAGGCTTTTTTGTCACTACCTCATCTGAGCTTGTTCGGGTATCAATTGGTAGTGCTAGAGTTATGGTTAAACATCAGCGTTGGTTATTGGAAGGGTATCACTACTAGTTCCCTGCTGCTTGTGCACTGGAAGTCATTTTAGCTGAGACTCTTTTTCGCCCCCTGCAGGAGAAGCTGAACCTGAGCTGTGTGCACAGTCCTGCTGTGGCTGAGCTCATGAGAGGCATCAGAAACCAGATGGAAGGGCTTATCACAGGTCTTCCTGCCCGAGAGATCAGTGCCATGTCTCTCGGTTTGGCCCACAGGTTAGTTTACAGTTAAAAATCAACAATGAATCTCGTTTTTTTGCTCACGTCAATGATTATTTCTTGCTGACCGATTTCTTTTGAGGATACTAATCAGCATTCGTCACTACCACTGAGACTCTCTGAGCAGATATTCACAATGTTCTCAACACATGGTTGTACACCGCAATTGACTGGTTTTCTTTTTGTATTTCCTCTCAGTCTTTCACGGTACAAGCTGAAGTTCAGCCCAGACAAGGTGGACACCATGATCGTTCAAGCCATTTGTAAGACGTGTACTTATTTATACATACTTAAGCCTATGTGTAGATGGAAAGTGACTAAAACGGCTGTTCACTCTCTCTGCAGCTCTTCTGGATGATCTGGATAAGGAGCTCAATAACTACATCATGCGCTGCAGGGAATGGTATGGCTGGCACTTCCCAGAGCTTGGCAAGATCATCACAGATAACCTGGCGTACTGCAAGAGTGTCCGCAAGATCGGTTGGTATCCGCTTGTTGGCATTTTGTTGGAAAGTCTAGAAGGTCTGATAGTTTAACTGTTTTCTTGTTTTTTCAAATCTCTAGGTGACCGCACAAATGTGGCATCGCTGGATTTGTCTGACATTCTACCAGAAGAGATTGAGGCAGAGGTTAAACTAGCTGCGGAGATCTCGATGGGAACAGAAGTGTCAGAGGAAGACATTGCCAATATCATGCACTTGTGTGACCAGGTCTGTTGAACGTAAAAAATGTAAAGTTTATTTACTTATTTAAGGAAATGCATCATCTCCGGTGTATTAATGTTTTTTTTTCTTCTTTTTTTTCTTATATCTAGGTGATCGAAATAACAGAGTATCGCTCACAGCTGTATGATTATCTGAAGAATCGTATGATGGCAATTGCACCCAACCTGACAGTCATGGTGGGAGAATTGGTGGGAGCCCGTCTCATTTCACACGCAGGTGAGCATGTTTTGAAGAAAACCTGTGATCGGAAAGAATTAATTTGTGATTAAACCTGAAGAAATAAAAATTTTTGTATCATCAGGGTCTCTGCTGAACTTGGCCAAGCACCCTGCGTCCACTGTTCAGATTCTTGGGGCAGAGAAAGCTCTGTTTCGTGCTCTGAAAACCCATCGGGATACACCCAAATACGGTCTCATCTATCACGCCTCTCTGGTGGGGCAAACCACAGCCAAGAATAAGGGTAAAATCTCCAGAATGCTGGCTGCCAAAACGGCCCTTGCCATTCGTTACGATGCCCTGGGAGAAGATACCAATGCGGAGATGGGAGTGGAGAACAGAGCCAAGCTGGAAGCACGTTTACGCTTCCTGGAGGAGAAAGGGGTGAGTTGATGTAGTATGTCATTTTGTTTTTGATCGTGTCGCAAGCAGTGATGAGGATGACTTCATGTCACGATCCTGAAAATACAGTGTGGGTCATTAAGTCACTATCTCTTCTGAGCTTGTTTGCTCTTTATATGCTGCTGTTGAATACAGCACTTCTTTCATAAGAAAAGCATACTAAAGCAGAACAACGCTGTATTTAATATCAGAATGATAAATCCATGATTTAAACGAGTTTTGTCTATTCTGTTTTAGATTAGACGTATTAGTGGTTCAGGCAAAGCTATGGCAAGGGCTGATAAATATCAACACAAGAGGTGAGTGTTTCTTCATCCACATTTAGATCGTACTGCTCAACAGTTTTAGGGCAGTAAGATCATTTTAATGAAAGAAATTATCTTTTATTCAGCATGCATGCATTATTTTACCCAAAAGTCCCACTACAGACCTATATAGTGTTGCGTAATATTTCATTTCTTCCGTATCTTTTCTGATTCACTTTCTATTCATCAAAAAAATCCTGAAACAACAGTTAAAAACAATTGTTTTACATTGTAGTGACATTTTTGAATGTTGCTGTTCTTTGTATAAATAAGTGCAGGTCTTTTATTTTCAAAAACAATTAAAACATTTCATAAAGCATAAAAACATGTCAAGGATTTATGTAAGCTTTTTATGTAATTATCAAACCATCTACAGAAGTACTTAGTAAAATAAAAAATAAAAAAAAGATTAAAAATATGAACCGGTACAGGAAAACTTCATTGCAATTGTTTTTATAACATTCAGTCACTAATTTGTGTCAGATTCGAGTTGGCGTTAGATTTAATTGACTTTTTACTTCCTGTTAGTGATGTAAAAGTATACGACCCATCTGGTGAGTCCACACTCCCAACCGTCTCAAAGAAGAGAAAGATTGAAGAGGTAGAAGAGGGTGAGGAGGAAGAGAAGCCGGTGGAGGTTAAAGCTAAGAAACTAAAGACGGAAGCTCCCACAGAAGGTAACTGTCCAGCATAACACTGACCTTAATGGTATTGCAGCCATATGAACATTAAATAAATATTAATTACAGAGGAAACAGAGATACCAAAGAAGAAGAAGAAAAAGGATAAGAAGAAAGCAGAGGAGGAATCCAAGCAAGAAGAGGAGGAGACGGCCGTCAGCCCAGCAGAGGAGGTGAGAGGGGTGGAAAGATAAATTCATCTCTGGTTGATGGTGCATTTAATTCTGAGTCCTTAATATGCTGATGTTTTTTTTGTTTTTTTGTTTTTTTTAGTTCAGCGTATCTAGAGACCAGATGTTTATACATGTGTGTTGAGTACATCTTGCAGTTTTTAAATGTTACTATTTATGCTTTTATAGACATCAACAAAAAAGAAAAAGAAGGACAAGAAACGAGCGGCTGAGGAGGAAGAAGCAACAGTCAGTCCAGCAGAAGAGGTGAGGACCACGATGCCAAACACCGTCATACTGTTTAATTTTATAAAACCTAATTTTTTTGTTTGTTTGTTTTTTTTACAGACAACAGAAAAAAAGAAGAAAAAGAAGAAAAAGGTTAAAGAGGAGGATGACTAAATGAATCTGACTCATTTTTTCCATGAACTTGGCTGTATATAAAATAACATTTTTATAGTTTTTGGACATCACATGATGATCACATCCCCTGTTTGTGTGCCCTGCCCAGCTCACAATGAACAGTTCCAGTGGACTGTTGTTATTCCTTTAAATATATATATATTTTAATTATAGGACATTTTTCTCTGTAATGCCATGATTGCAAGAGAAAATTCCATAAGATTTCTATAAGTTGATGCTCCTCTTGTGTGTTGAGTTGTACTGGATCATACAGTTTGGTTAGTCTTTTATAAATGAATGTTTTTAGTTTAAAGTGAGGATGGGATTACATTATAAAAAAATCATTGAGGAGTGCATTTTGTGATGTAAAACTGGGTCATTTGTGTCTCAGGATTATTAAATACTGTATGTTTCTAGTATGTTTGCTCTTTGTCTTTGTGTTTTTTCATGGTTAAGGCATGCAAAGTGTTCCACTGATTTGTAGTTTAGAAAGATTGACCATTGAACTTCAGCCACGGTGCTGCTTGCCCAAATCCGCAACACTTGACCTTTTTTAATTAAAAGCTTTTAGATTCAAATCCAAAGCACTTTGTTCCAGATGATCTCAATCTCAAAGAGGAAATAAGATGCTGCTTACAAATTTTGCAGAGATTAAACTCCGGACCATGAGGAAAACGAGCCAAATGTTAGGATTGGAGTACTGTGTGTGTGTGTGTTTTACATTCCTCTCTGGTTCCTCCTCTATCCTTGTTCCAGTAAGATCAGGCCAAGTCAAGAAATTTGGCCAAAATACAGCATAAATTTAGCCAGCCATCAGCATGTACTAGGTCTAATGAGCAAGAGATAGAGCAGCTATTTTGATTATCTCTCTAACATGAGAGGAAGTGACAGAATCTGGATATCACAGCCTCTGAGCCAAGATACAGTAAATCACAGTTCTTAAGGCGCAAGCAGCTCTTTTTTTAATACTAGAAGGCATATAGAACTTGATTATCAATTTTCACTCAAGCGTGACATGCAAAAACATGTGCTATTTTATTTTTGCCAACATACGCAATAGCGGAAATTATATTGGAACAAATGCAGCACTAATATAAACAGGAGAATTTAGCTTCTGGTGGTCTCAGTAATCTACACTCTTATATTGGTTTAGCAAAGCACGTTGGGGGTTAAGTGATCCTCAACCTTTTATACTCCAATACCCTTCTGTGTTTAATGTCCACAACAACATTTAAAGAGTTACTCTTCCCCAAAGTGAAAATGTCATTCATCACCACATACCTTTACAAACCCATAAAAACTTTGTCTTTGGAACAAAACTTATTTCTTGGATAATTTGAATGAAAAGGCTTGCGACCCATTGACTGCCAAGTGATGAACACTGGCAAGGTCCAGAGAAGTATGAAATACATGGTATGAATAGTCCATCTGTATTTTATTAAGAAACAAGAATACTTTTTGTATGCAAAGAAAAGAAAATAACATTTATTCAACCGTTTATTCTTGGCGCAAAAAAGTATTCTCGACACTTCAAAACGATCAGATTGAACCACTGATGGCAGTTGCAGTAGTAAACTATACTGACAATGTCTTTCATACTTTTCTGGACAGTTTTCATTAATTGGCAAAGCTTGTACGGGTTTGGAACGACGTGGGGGTAAGTTATTCATGACAAAATTTTCATTTTAGGGGTGGAGAAACTCAGCAAATGCTCTGGAACTTGGCATAACAAGAAATTGGAATTAAGAACTAATGCATTTAGGCATAGAAATAGTTCATCTGTTATCAAACAATGTCTGTGGAATTACAAGATTTTTTTTTTACTTCCTCGTCTAGCAACCAAACTGTTAAATTAAAAAAGGGTCAATTAAAATAGGAAACAAGAATAATGTTTTATATAGTTCTTTAGATACGAAAGAAAAGACGTTTGCGATGTGTCATTACAAATGAGAAACTGAGTACGTAGATGGTTTAAATATAGCAAAGTATTCTTATATATGTGCTAATATTGTGTCAGGCTGACACTTGGAGCCCTTATTTTGTAAGTGTTGACATGTTTATCCCATAGATCCCAGAATTTCCTCAATTAATTACTGGGTTCAGCATTATCGTTAAAAGCAGATCCATTCATCTTCAGCTAAACGATATTTGGTGAGAGCACTCCTTAAATGGTGAGAGTGAGATTCGGTGGAAGAGATTCTATAACACAGCAAACGTCTGCCCTCATTCGCTGGCCATGTGACCCTTGCCTTAGTAGCGCAGTTCTCTCTGGTCCATTTTGGCTATTAACATGAGAAAAAGGTTTTATCAGGAACGTAGACAGATTTATGGACTTAGCCTTGACCATTTCTTATGGATGGGAGCCCATGTTTTGCAAAGCTCTAGACTTCTGGATGTGAATAACAGAGGATGGTCGTGTTGCTCACCACCCAAACACAACACAGGTTTAGCCACGATTGGTTTGGTTGATTTTTTTTAACCACTGTTTTTTTTCTATTTTTGTAAAATATGCAAGTAGCAAAGTATAATGCACGTAAATCTAGATGTCAAGTGCTTAGAAGTCAATTCCTCAGACATTTATATCCGTGTGGTTGTTAAGTCAGGCTTTGGCTTTGTTAAAGGGGTCATCCGGTGGTACATGCTCTTTTACAAGCTGTTTGGACTGAAATGTGTGTTTGGAGTGTGAGTACACAACCACCCTGCAATGATAAAGATCCACCAGTAGTTTTCTTTTAATTTAATAAAAATAAGTTGCCCATTCTGAAATCAAGCCATTCTCAAATGCATGTCGGAGGCCACTCCCACAACAGTTGATTGACACCAGCGTGTCACTCAGACTGAACTGGTGTCTTACCTCAGCCCCGCCCTGAGTGAGCCGTCATCAGACCGAGACGCAGAGACAAGCAAGACTCCTACGCGATTGAGGTGTTTTGTTGTTGAATGTATTAATGAACATAGCAGTAGTCATTTACTCCCAACATCTGAGAGACTGAAGACGCAAAAAATTAAGGTTTGGTTCTGAAGGGAAACGCGCCCTTGATCATCCGAAATGCGTTTATGTTCACACGAATCATTCATGATCCATCCTCACCTACAGAAGCAGTGAGTATAATGTCTTTTAATGCATCTTTGCAAATCGCCTTTCCTAATAATGTGCTAATTAGCAAGTTTCACTATGAATAGGGCTAAACAAAGATCCTCTGAGAGCGACTCGGAAAAGAGGGACGGAGTCACGGGAAGTACGGGAAGTACACAGAACAGAGTGATTTCAAAAGAGCTGTTTTTGACAGGGTAAAATTAGAGTGTTTTACACTATCTTTGACAGGTTTATATTACAAACTATATTACAAACTTTCCATTAAGGATATTAGCTAGTGAAAAATTGGCTTTGTATGACTCTTTAAATGAATGACAAAGATGATGACCTTTGACCTTTTGGCAATGACATGTAATTGTGTTTATTTATTTATTTATTTAAAAGAAAATTAATTCAACAACATTTTTCTGCTATATTTTCTACAGCAATGAAGTCTCTCAAAACACGTTTTAATCAAAGAATCAAATTTTATTCTTGTGCTAAACCACAATGTTTTTCTCATTTGGGATTAGGCCAAATGTTTTTAAAAAATTTTTTTCTCAACAGAAAAAGAAAGTAAAGTATCTTACAGGCAAACAAGTTTAATGATAATATGGCTGCAGTCTCCATCCTCGTTCTTAAAGTAAAGTTCTTGTGTTTCAAGGGAAACCATTTTTGTGTGTAGTTTTTTATTGCCTCTAATAATTGTGAATGATATGGGATTTGAGCAGTTAAATAAATAAGAAAAAAAGCTGTGTTTTTTGTGTGGCTCTGCTAAGCTACTCATGATTGAGAGGACAAGGGGGTTCTCCACTCATGTGTGGTTGCCAAGTGTTGCCTATAACAATCCTCCCTTCCCACTAATCAAGACATTCATTTTATTGCTATCAAGGGCAAAACATGCATATTAAACCCAACCACTCAAGATACAGACAGTCAGCAGAGATAAAATGAGTAGTTCATTTAGATATGCTCGAAAAGAACCTGAAGAAATATTTTAGATTAAAAGTTAGTTCTACATCTATAACTACAAATAGTTGTAATTATATATATATATTTTTTTTATTATTATTATTTTTTTTTAAGTTAAGACATTTTACAGCATTATTCAATTGAAATATTTTTGTACTAATGTTATAATTTCTAATATTGTTTTAATTAAGCTTTTTTAATAATAATTTTTCATTCATTAAAGAATTTCTGGAACACAAATGAATAAAGCACTTAATGAAGAGTATGAATATAAAGAGTTTATTTGCAAAAACAGTTTTTACCAACTTTTTAAAAAGATGTGTATTTTTCATTGTACATTCCAATCAAACTGCAGCAGGTTTATTTTGATTAGGTTAAAATAACAAAATAACAAAAAACACAGCTAACTAGCACAACAAAACACACTGAAAACAATATAAACATAATATAATAAAAAACATGATTTTCGAAAATATAAAAAAAAAACAGACATATGCATTTTGATTATTTGATAATAATTTTATATAATGTGACATAATGTCTGTCAGCACCATATTCTCTCTCACAACTACAGTATGAATGTGGACTAATATATAAACACAACTATACACCAGTGTTTAATCAAAATAAAAGGACATTTATGTGGAAATATCTAAGTACTTGTGTGGTCAAGACAACTGAAAAAATGGATCATATTTACAAAAAAGTACTCAGATGCATCAGTGTTTTCTAACAATATCTTAAAATCTTCTCAGTCCTTTAATTTGCTTTCACGTGGGCACGATGCGTCCTGATTGATCTGTGCTCCTGTCAGCCGCTCTCCTATGTTCCCACAGTACAGAAGAGAACGCATGGGCCATTTCTGTTAAAGCAGACACAAGATAAATACACAAGATATTGAAAACCTAAAATAATATCTATTTATACTCAATAATATAAATCCTACAGGTATATAAGGTCATATAATAATAGGTATTAATATGCCTAATATTATTCAGTTTTTACCTTCACAGGATGCAAGTACTCTGCTCTCTGCAGTATGGTATGGTCCCCCAATATCCCACCCTGGTCCAGGATTTCAGTCAGGTGAGCGATATAGTTAGTGGCCAGGACCAGGACGTCCAGTTTGGAGAGTTTAGTGTCTGGAGGGACGGAGGGTAAAGCAGCCTGCAGGCTGTGGAAGGCTTGTCTAAGGTTCCGAACACGGCTCCTCTCTCTCGCTGCATTCTCAGGAGAGTTTTGGGTCTTACATGCCCTGGATGGAGTAATCGGTCCACACCTTACCTAACACAATAAAAAAAGAATGAGGGGAAACTTGCCATGTTTACCATGTCTTTAAGGGGAGGGTAGCACTTTATATTAGGCATCTTGAATTAGTAGTTGTATCAAACCACTGGATATTTAAGAAAAAGGACTTACAATACTATTGTGTAATAACCCGAGAAAGTACTGGTGGTATGAACTACATGGGTTAACGTTAAGTTTAGGGTAGGCTCAGGATAGTTATTGTAATTGATAATTGCTAGGACGACAAAAAGTGCTATCCAAAAAGGATTAGTTGTTAGGTACAATGTGCTGTGTTCATGTGGGATTTCAAAACACGTTTCCTGAGGTGGACTACAGGTATAGGGACGGGTTTAATAGTATAGGTAAGTCAACAGTGTAATTACAGATATGTTTAATTTAATATCAGCCGTAATTATGTGCATGTGTTTTTAAAATATACATACAATTTAATTACCTCTCCTTTTTTCCATGTTACAGTATAATTATAGATTTAAGTATTGAATAATGTTAATTAAGTACATGTCCTTTCTATACGGTTAGGATTAAGGTTCAACTTGGAGTTACTTGCATGTAATTATGCCCAATTAATTGGTATTATTTTAATAAGTACATGTAATGTCTAACAAGGATACCTTAAAATAAAATTTTACCCATTGCACATGCACTTAAAAATTTCCATCCAAATTTATAAATAAAACATAGATTAATGGAGTATGTTTTACAAAAAACAAACAAAAAAAACCTACTATTTCAGTTTTTCTACTTTAAAATTTCCTTATTAATTCAATGTGTTTGCCATTTATTTGTAACAGTTTGTGAAATGTACCATTTCTGAGTGAAAAATTGTTTCCAAAATATTTAAATGTTGGTAAACTATATTTAATTATATCTAATATAAAGACATTTGAAAATATGTTTGATTCAAATGACACCATGAAAAAGCTTTTAATCTGCCTTTTCCATTGTAATACAATTTTTTTTATTATAAATTATTAACAGCAAAAATCTCAAGTGAAATGTTACAAGAACTTTTAATAGCTGCAGAATGTTTGTTTGCATTTATTAATATTATTTATAATTTATATTTATTATTTGTTATTAACTATTTAGAATAATAGTCAGTTCAACTAATTTTTGACTAAATTCAAAAACACATCTTTTGATGCACGTCTCATGATTAGTT
Organism: Enteromius anoplus; assembly: GCA_032359395.1. Classification (NCBI taxonomy): domain Eukaryota; kingdom Metazoa; phylum Chordata; class Actinopteri; order Cypriniformes; family Cyprinidae; genus Enteromius; species Enteromius anoplus. The sequence continues at coordinate 103,848 of JAUMHG010000180.1, read as the reverse complement.
GTTTTGAGCGCAAACCACTTCTTCCTTCACTCACCCACTTCTTTGGCTCTCGATGTGTTGCCTGTTTCACGCTTGGCTGTGTCCATCTCTGCGTCCGCAAACTCTTTCCTCCCATCTCCCTCCTCTCCTGTGCCACATCGTCCTCCAGCGCTCGCTCTGCCATGAAAACCACCGGCGAGACCACCAAACCAGTGTGTAAATGACAGCATTTGAGCGTTTCCCTTGAAATGCTTGAAGGGGTTCGGCCCTCTCCTCCACCCAAAGGCCCAATGTCCATCCCCTCCCTTTGCCTTATCTGGTGAGGTAATGTGGGGATCTTCAAGCGGTATGTTATCTCTCGCCCAGCCTCCCACGGGTGCTCGCTGCCAAGGGAGCGGACTCAGGAGAGTTGCATGGTGTCCCCAGGCAGGTCGGCAACAGCGGAGGGTCTTGGGAAAAGCGGTGAGGCCTCTTGCAGCTGCGGACCCACAGCAGACGCAACCTTGACCCCTTGGCCTGCTGGAACAACGTGACCCAAACAATGCAAAGTTACTATGTCAACTGTCAGCTTGATGGGTGTTGATCAGACTGTTTGGGACATGTTTGTCAAGGATAGCTGGATAAAGAGATGTGATGTTGTTGTGTGAAAACATGAAATATTGCTGTCTGTTGGGAACTGTGATATATAAAATGACACAATGACAGGAATTAAAAGGACATGGTTATATATATATATATATATATATACATATATATATATATATGTGTGTGTGTGTGTGTGTGTGTGTGTATGTACACGCTTCTACTGGCTGATAAAATATTACATATTTGAAACCAGGAAAACAGGAAAATAGAACAAAGTTCCTTTTATTGCACAATATATTCAACTATGCATTCAGAGTTAGTGTAGAAGTAAAAAAAATTCTGTCTAGTCTAATTTTCAAAATACTAGCTCTCAAAAGGACAAATTATTGCTCAAGATATACACGTTTTCACATATATAGCCTATCACCTATTTTGGTTTGATTTTATTTTCTTCCTAAATAACAAGAGATAAACATGAAAAACATTGCCAACATGTGTAAGAGCATGAAGGCAATCACAATATTTTGATATTTTTCAAATTTTGTGAATATTTGAGGCCTATATATAACTATAGGCAATCCTGGGGGGAAAATGGCCTTAAAGGAATAGTTCACCCAAAAATGAAACTTCTGTCATCTTCCCCCAGGTTGTTCCAAACTTTTGACAATACTTTGTGTTCAGCAGAATAAAGAAATTAATACAGGTTTTATATATTTTGAAGAAAGTTTGTAACTAGGCTGTTTTGTGTCACCATGGACTTCCATGGTATTTGTTTTTCAGTCAGTGGTGACCCGAAACTGCCTGGTTATACAGACTCAAAATATCTTCCTTTGTGTTCAGCAGAACAAAGAAATTCATGCAGGTTTGGAATTACTTGAGGGTGAGTGAATGATGACAGAATTTTCAGTTTTGAGTGAACTATTCATTAACCACAGTTAACTGGCAAGGAAGTTATAGCAGATACACTCTGAGAGGTCAGTTAATGCTTTGAGTATATTTAAAAACTGAATATTAAATATACAGAATACACACACACACATA
>JAUMHG010000180.1:87568-102143 GCA_032359395.1 Enteromius anoplus | reverse complement strand
GGCCAGCTCGACGACGTTGCCTCTGGGCAGCCAACCTGGCATCGTGTGCTTCGGCTGGGGTCGGAGCAGGTGGTACTGGTGACGCAGCCGCGGGGCGCCCTCGACGACGCGCAGGCGGAGGAGCACTCGGCGAGAAAGTTTATTCCTCCGAATGCGTCTTCTTGAGTTATTTATTCATCACAGCGCGTCTTTTTCTGAGGTGAATTCGGTTTTATTCCTCTCAGCACGAAGCGTACAGTGTCCGGGATGAACTTCAGGTAAACTCTCTCTGCTTTGTTTGTGCTGATGTGGGTGTTTACATGCGGCGCGCGGTCCGCGTGGATGATTATCACGTCTATTGTTCTCGCCCGTGCGGGGGCGTGGTCGCATTAAGAGATAAAGGATAAAGGAGACGCGAAAAACTGTACATCGCGCTGGTTTCATATGACTTACTTTATCACAGAATATTTGTTTTCGATTACACTATCTTAGTGTAATAGTAGACATATTAAGCTTTCTACAGATATAACTCTAATATCTCTGTGGATTATTTGCTGAGTTTCACTTTCATTTTAGTTCATCATTGCTCTTTGAAGATCGCACAGACCAACACGGCAAACAGCGCACCCTGTTTGTTTTCTTTATTTTCGAAATGCACAAAGTTAAGTTGTTGTTATATATGTATACAAATTAAATAGACCCTTCACAGATTCGATTGATGTATTGCTCTTATCTGTACGATCAAAACTCAGTGTGTAATTTAAGTTCTTGGCGTCATCAGGTGAAGACGCCTCAAAACGCGTTTGCGGACCCCAATGCAGGCAGGCAGCGCTGTCTTCTATGATCGTCTGATTCGCTCATTCGCTCAGCTTATTCAAACACGTGACAGAGCCATATACTGCTCTGGCAGTGATAATGTGGGTTTGGAATGATTCGTAACATTTTTATGATTGTAACGAGTAACGATGCAGCACATAAAAAATCTATCGGAGTAAAAGTATTAAACTCATCGAAAATATGTACTGAAGTAAGAGTAGAAGTAGGAGAAAAAAACAACACTCCAGTAGAGTACAGATACTGCCTTTTAGTACTTAAGTACATTAGTAAAGTAGTTCTACTTCGTTACTATACATCTCTGCTAACGACCCCCTGTGAAACTACCGAATAGGGCTTTACTTTTAGTCATTATTTAGGTAGCACACACATTCTGAATGCCTTTGGCAGGATTCAAATGAGCCGTTTTAATCTACATTTATCTAGATTAAAAAATAATAATCTATAAATAATAATCTATGCCCACCCCTAGTATGCACAGACCGCACACAATGCTCTTTACTTCTGATTTCTCCCAATATGAGGTCAGGAGACGTGTCAGTCTATAAATAAGAAAAAAGTAACTCAGTTATATTACTTTAAAATTAAAAAAAGGAATGCGTTACTTTACTAGTTACTTGGAAAAAGCAATATTATGACGTAAGTCGTGTAACTTGTAATGCGTTACCCCCAACACTGTTCCTAAGTCTGTTAAAACCGCATATTCAATCTATAAAACTATAAAGATCAATACTTGAACAGTTTACTTGAAAAATTTCAGTTCTCCCAGAAGGAATTATGACATGTGGCTGTTAACTTCTAGAAAGAAAGTAGAGGCCTTCTGGGCATGTGCAGAGGGATTTTCATGGCTCTAGGTCATTCCTGGTTGGAGAAATCAGCAATGTTGCGACTGCCACACTCTCTCCTATATGTTTTTACTGTTAAAAACAATTTAATGCTGAATGAAAGTATTCATTTCTAAATGTCTTATTATTTTTTTATGACTTGTTAACCTTATAAAGTAAACAAAATAAAACTAGTACAGGTGACTAACCAGTAATGCTTGCATGTTTTTTCATGTGTGTCAGTTACATTGTGTCAAACTCTGGGTGTGTGTGCGCGCAGCGCGTTTCGGGCTGTGTCACAAAACCCAGCGAACCGTTTACCTAGATAGCTTTATTGAGCATCATAGGTTGGGTTTGAAGCGTGGCAGTGTTGTCTATGTAGACAGTTCAGTGGGGTTTGAGTCACTGTGAATCCCGCCCAGGGTTTGACAGAAAATATCTATTCGCCCTGCGCCAGTCGTCATGCTATCTTCAGCTCTTGTAAAAACTGATCGTCTCGCAGCTCATGTGGGCAAAATATATGCGCCATTTTCTGACTTAGTAGCGCGAACCCTGAAGTCTCAAGCAGGCGATGTAGATTTTCACAGTGCGACATCGACAACTGGACAGTACAAAACCATAGATGATCTCCCGGGACCCAGCCTGGCCACAACTGCGTACTGGCTCTTCGTTAAAGGATACGCGGATAAAAGTCATGCAATGCAGGTAAAACACATTTTGTTTTTTGTTGCAAAAATCCATAAATAATGTTTCTTTGGGAGTGTTTTTAGATGCACACAATCATTAATACGCTGCATCAAATAGCCTGCATATGAAACTATTTAAGTAAGGAGTTGAGACATCTCTAACTTGTCGTGCAAAACATATTTAAGGAACATTTTTATGATGTTCAACAAGCATTAATAACACAGGCTTAAACTCGGGAAATCCTGCCAGATGCTGACAGCTGATATTTCTGGAATGTGAAATCAGTACAGCAAAGTATGTACTCCTTAAATGTAACTAATATCTAAATATTTGTTAGCAATTCAGATGTGACTAGTATATTTGGTTCAGATTTTGACGAGTGCATTCCATGTTTTTTATTCTTTAAGTTTATGTATATATTTATGTTTTGGTAAATGTTTTGCTAGTTGTTAGGGAACGTAATATTATTTGCCTTACTAAACCGTGTGCTTTAACTTTCTGAATAATTAATCAGTACAGGCTATGATTGAGTTATTTTGAAAAGAGACCAACAGGAAATGAATGTGTGTGTGCAGACAACTGTGAAAAAGCAATGTTATTTCAGAGACCTGACGTCCTAGTTTCTAAGAAGATGATTTGCATTAAATACATTAAAACTCCTAACTCAGTTAACTCATTGAAACTCAGTGTTCCTTATTTTGCAGTGCTTTGCTGTCAAGTTAATTGACTGTTATTACTGTAGACCTTATCTTGCAAAAATCATCCAAAGACTTTGTCTTACCTTCATGAAAATGGAAAAGTGCCACAACACTAGTACATAATTATAGCTATTACAATGCATTAGCGTATAGCTTAGCATTTACTGAGGCTGTAACAGATATTAGACATTGTGTAAATTTACCTTTTTTGGCATTAACATCTAGCATCCATCTTATTGTTCTACTAGTTAGCCACAGCTGCTTTTTCATATAAAATAGCTTTATATATTTGAACTGACTAGTGAGAGTGGCTACTATACCGTCTTATAAAAACCATACAAATATATAAAAATATTGTCAAATGAGGTCCTAATCATTTGTGTTATTAGTACTAAAAACAGGGATGTATACAAAACTTTAGTTACCGGCAGGTATAATAACATAAACAAAAGTATTTGTATTTGATTTTAGTAATATGTACTTTATAGGTATAGTATATATAACTAGAAGTTAGAGTATAGTCTTTATATTCTCTGGATTTTTTGGTAGGAATAAAAAAGGTAGTATTAACATGAGAGTGCTGTATAGTTGTTGGGAATAAAGGTTAAAACAGCTTGCCATACTTACAGAGATTAATAGGGCAAATGTCTGAGCACATTTAGTACGGGGTGACATGTTGTCAGCGGCCTGTGTTCCAAAGGTTGTAGGCACTGGGATGACAAAATCTGGATCGCCATTGTGTCTTAGTGGCTGTAAAATATTTTTTATGGAATGCTAAAATGATCCTACTGCCAGATAAAAATCGTACACATCTCTGTGTGTCCGCCCCTGTAAACAGCAAAAGGAACTTAAATGCACCCAACGCAGTTTAGCTAATCAGAAATCTTCAAGGCCGTTCTGTCAAAACATCTCGTTTGTTTGTTTAAGGAACTTGACATCAAGTTCTGGTACTAATAGTGTTATTTTAGGACAATTTGCCTAACTTTATGTCTAACCAGTTGAAGACAGGAGTGTTTGTGTTGATGAATCAGCTTAAATAGTTCATCCAGCCATTATAATTCTGTCAACATTCACAAAGGGTTAATCTTCAAAGCTCAAATTGAGAATGATTTAATGAAACCTGCAAGGTTTCTGTCTCTCCTTTGGATGTCCAGATAATTAAAACTTAAACTCCATATTAATCAAGCAGTTCAATCTTGTGAAGAGAAACCGCTCACGTTATATGGATTTGTTTTACAACCTTATGATGTTTTTGATAGTGGCCTGTTGTGAATGATTATTATAATTGGCAATACACACACAATGATTTTTTTCTCCATTGTCTGTGCAGGTGGAGCATAAGCGGCTGTATGGGCCGATCTGGCGCTCACGCTTTGGCCCGTTTGATGTGGTAAATGTGGCCACAGCTGAACTGCTTGCACAGGTGATCCGACAGGAGGGTCGATACCCGGTGCGGACTGACCTGCCTCACTGGAAAGAGTACAGAGACATGAGAGGACAGGCGTATGGGATTCATGTAGAGTAAGCGCCTCTCATCTCCTCTCCCAAACCTGTATTATTTTATTTTATTATATTTTTTCTCAATAATCAAGAGGATGCAAAAGCCCCGTAAGAATAATTAAATCAGCCTTTATGACTCTTTACACCACGCTGTCCAAGCAATACAATGTGCCAAACAGTACTAAATGTAAGATTTTTGACTGATAACCTTTACTTCCCTGAGGCTGAGTTGAACTCGAAAACCAGGTCAGTACTAATCATCCAGAACACTGCTGTGAACTGCATCAAAGGATTCATTGAAAAACTATTTCTGGCATGTTTTTCTTGAATGGTGGATCTCAAGATTAGCAGATATTCTTTTTTTTTTTAGCATCATTACAAAATTTTCATTACTCAAAGGTGACAGTAAAGACTAATAATATTCAATTTCCAATATTCTTTTGAGCTAAGAACTCTAAAAGAATGTATCATGGTTTCCACAAAAATATCTGTCTAAAACACAAAATCACAATGGATGCTAAAATTCAACTTTGCCAAAAAATTACATTTGAAAATACATAGAAAATAGTTATTTTAAAGTGTAGTGTTTTACAGTATACCTGTTTTAACTATATCATTGATCAAATAAATACAGCATTTTTGTTTTTATTTAAATTTTACTGACCCCAAACTTTGAGATGGAACTGTATAATGCTAATATGTGATAAAATCACAAATTTAGACTTTTTTTCTATGCGTCTTTCAGCACAGGCCCTGAGTGGTATCGCATTCGCAGTGCTCTGAACCCTAAGATGCTTAAACTGAAAGAGGTAGCAGCATATGCACCCATCATTCATGAGGTTGTGTCTGATCTTCTACAGCGTGTGGAACTCCTGCGTCTGCGCAGTCCAGACCAGGTCACCGTCAAGGACCTGGCCTCGGAGCTCTACAAATTTGGCTTCGAGGGTATGTATGGATGCGAACAAACAGCACCATACTCTTGTGAAGTCTAGAGTTTTTATTTTGCCTGTGTTTTTATTTTTTTCTCCCTGGTGTTCAGGAATCTCCTCGATCCTGTTCGAAACACGGTTAGGCTGTTTACAGGAGGAAATTCCCACTGACACTCTGCAGTTCATATCTGCTGTTAATGATATGTTGGCGCTGTCAGAGCCTGTTCTTTTTTTCCCGCGCTGGACCCGTCACATCTTCCCGTTCTGGAAACGGTTTGTCCAGGCATGGGATGACTTGTATGACGTAGGTATGCTAAAGTTTAATGTCTGCATAACTGCATTTTAAATGTTATAAATATCTTTACTGTCACTTTTGATCAATTTGCATTGATTGATTTCTTTAAAAAAAAAACTTAAATAGTTACTGAATTAAAATTTTGTCATATACCAAAAAAAAAAAAAGAAAAAAAAAAAAGAATTTGGAATGACATGGGGTTGATGGCAAAATATAAATTTTGCTGTGGAGTAACCCCTTAACTTGAATAGTTTAAGTTTATGTTTAGTTGTGAAACGGTAACATAATTGATTGCCCTTTGTTTCTTTGTTTGTTGTACCTCTGTCCAGCCCGGCGTCTGACTGATAAAAAGGTGAAGGAGATACGTGATCAGGTTGAGCGTGGAGAGCAGGTGGAGGGCATGTATCTTACCTACCTGCTGTCCAGTAATAAACTCAGCATAGGAGAAGTGTACATCAGCCTGACTGAACTCCTACTGGGAGGTGTGGATACGGTGAGAACATGTGTTTAATTTCATCTGTAACCAGTCTAAGAGGAAGCAGATTAAGCAATGTGATTTGTAGTTAGTCAGAAATTAATCTTGTGCCAAAAAAGCAATATCCTGCACCACTGGTTCAGTTGTTGTGACAAACTGGGTGTACCTGCAGAAAACAAGAGAGAAGATAAGTTCATGTGAAAGGGAGGAACATGAGAGAAACACACAGGCACAAATTTGAAACTACCAGAAAGTCAATATTGTTGCATCCCAAACTGATCATTTCCTTGTGAAAACTATTATAACATACTCTTTAGAGAGTAATTATTAAAACTAGATAAAAAAGTTTGTTGCGACAAACTTTAAGTTGGCTTGAGAAAGCAGAGGCTGAGAGTTTGAAAAAGTTTGAAAAGTCTAAAATAGTTCAAGTTAAAAAAGTTTAAACAGTTACGATTTAAAAAAGTTTGAAAAATTTCAGTTTAACGTTTTTGTCTAGAAAGTCAGATAATACAGATACTAGCATGTTGCTAGTATGATTAGCAAGTTAACAGCATTTTTCTGGCATGATTAGCATGTTGCTAGCATTATTAGCAAGTTACTAGCATGTTTCTATCATGATTAGCAAAGGTTACTAGCATTTTGCTAGCACAATTAGAAAGTTGCTAACATGTTTCTAGTATCATTAGCATGTTACTAGCATATTGCCAGCATGATTAACAAGTTACTAGAAAGTCTAGAAAGTCAGATAATACAGATACTAGCATGTTGCTAGTATGATTAGCAAGTTAACTGCATTTTTCTGGCATGATTAGCATGTTGCTAGCATTATTAGCAAGTTACTAGCATGTTTCTATCATGATTAGCAAGTTACTAGCATGATTAGCAAAGGTTACTAGCATTTTGCTAGCACAATTAGAAAGTTGCTAACATGTTTCTAGTATCATTAGCATGTTACTAGCATATTGCCAGCATGATTAACAAGTTACTAGCATGTTGCCAGCATGATTAGCATGTTGCTAACATGTTTCTAGCATTATTAGCAAGTTATTAGCATGTCACTAGCATGATTAGCAAGTTACTAGCATGTTGCTAGCATGATCAACATGTCACTAACATGTTGCTAGCATGTTTTTAGCATGATTAACAAGTTACTAGCATGTCGCTAGCATGATTAGCAAGTTACTAGCATGTTGCTAGTATGTTTCTTGCATGATTATCAAGTTACTAGCATGTTGCTATCATGTTTCTCGCATGATTAACAAGTTACTAGCATGTTGTTTGCATGATTAGCAAAGGTTACTAGCATTTTGCTAGCACAATTAGAAAGTTGCTAACATGTTTCTAGTATGATTAGCATGTTATTAGCATGTTGCTAATATGTTTCTAGGATTATTAGCAAAGTTATTAGCATGTCGCTAGCATGATCAGCAAGTTACTAGCATGTTGCTAGCATGATTAACATGTCACTAACATGTTGCTAGCATGTTTTTAGCATGATTAACAAGTTACTAGCATGTCGCTAGCATGATTAGCAAGTTACTAGCATGTTGCTAGTATGTTTCTTGCATGATTAACAAGTTACTAGCATGTTGCTAGCATGTTTCTTGCATGATTAGCAAGTAACTAGCATGTTGCTAGCATGATTAGCAATTTGCTTGCATGTTGTTACCATGTTTAGCATGTTGCTAGCATGTTTCTAGCATTATTAGCATGTTGCTAACATGTTTCTATCATTATTAGCAAGTTATAAGCATGTCGCTAGCATGATTAGCAAGTTACTAGCATGTTGCTAGCATTGATTAACATGTCACTAGCATGTTGCTAGCATGTTTTTAGCATGATTAGCAAGTTACTAGCAAGTTAGACTTGAGTACATGTTTATTTGTAATTGTATAGTTCTGTTGTCTTTGAAATATAGTTAAAGTGTATTGCCAAAAGGTCTGACATTACTTTATAATAAATTCAATTTGTATTGAAACTTGCATGTCCTGTATTTTAACATATTTAAATATATTAAAGTACAAGTGCTATAAAACAAGTAATTAAAAAGTAGTTTTTTTTAAATGTATGCTTTAAAGATCTGAAGTACAAGTGCATTAAAGCAAACGTCATTTTCACAAGGGTGATGGGATGTATAAAATGCCATATTTTCATAATTCACTAGTTGGTGTTTTTTCTGACTAACTAGTTGTTATTAAGAAAGTCCTGTTTGAGTAGTGTTTAACACCCCTGATATACCACAGGCTATGATGTTGTTGACATGTTTTCAAATAAGCAGAACTACTTTAACTGAACACAGCTTCTGCAAAATAGAACTATCATGATCAAAATTCCTTTCTTGCAACATTTTGATGGCCAAAACCGTCTGTCTTCTTGTGTAGACATATTTGGTCACTTTCGGCCACTGGAGTCACAACAACAAACAAATTAGTGCAGTTAATATTGCATTAGAAATTGTATTGCAACAAGTGACATCCACTAACACAACCTTCACATTCTGAGCCGTCCTTATAGTTACTTGTAATCAACTGTAGTCAAGGTGAGTTACACAAGGCATAAACACGTGTATTTCACCACATAAACTTTAAACACGTTCACTATTGTTTCATGAACAGAACATGTCGATGCTCTTATCCATATCCTAACTGATACCAACTTTTTAACATGAAGTACTATGCTCCGAATGTACTATGCTCTGTAAATCTTTGTCAAGGTCTCTCAGGGTCCGTCAAGGCCACTGTTTATCAGATTTCCAGAGCACTCGGCTAAATTGTATCCCGCATTTAGCAACACGCAGAGTTGACAACCTGCCAAGCAGCATATCTTGCTAATGCCTTAACCTGTTTCTGTGACGCATAGCTGTAGATTTGAAAGAAACCCTCACCTTCTAGGCATTACATACCCTGGCAATCAAGTGTCTTTACGATATCAGCTGTAAATGCATTATTTGATAAGCTTTATTTTCTTCGTCCTTGAAAGACGTCTAACACATTATCATGGACCTTGTATCACCTTGCACGAGATGCAGAAGTACAGAACCGCCTCTATAATGAGATCGCATCTGTGTGTCCGAATAAAGAGCTGCCGACCGCAGAACACCTGCCAAGGATGCCCTACATGAAGGCTGTCATCAAAGAAACTCTCAGGTGAGGGAAATCCATCCTAGTCCACCTCCTAACACCTCCTAACGCTTATTTAAATCGAACCAGTCTGGTGTTTTATGTAGCGAGTTCACTGAAGCAGGTAATGACGGTTCTCTCCGGCCAATCAGTAATCAGAGTTCACACATAACGCTTTGGTAATGGTAAGGTTTGCTTGGAACCTCAGCTGAGGTGGTAGTGAAAAAAGTACCAGGCGCCAGGTGCTGTACCCAGTGGAAAACCCCTTAAAAGTCAATCAAGCAATCAATCACTTTTTTTTATATAGCGCTTTTAACAATACAGGTTGTATTGTTAAGCACTGAACATTATCAAATAAGAGAACAGAGTGATGGGAATGTATAATGACTACTTATTAATGGAATGCAGAGACGGTCTCTGTAGTCAAAACGACGATAATCACTAGAAATTAGGTGCCCCCAACTAAACAAGCCAGTGGCGACAGCAGCAAGGAACCAAAACCCCATCCAGAATGGAGAAAAAAAAAACGTGGGAGAACCAGGCTTAGTTGTGGCCAGTTCTCCTCTGGCTGGACGCCCAGCACCTAATTTCCAGTTCAATATTAAGTGCATGTCAGATTGTGCAAAGGACTTATAGTGTTTGTGTGCAACTGGATCCGGTGATCTGTCCACGGAGCTCATCTAGGTGTTCTAGTCTCCAATGAAGATCATCTCTTTGTGCTGGTACACCATCTGATCTGGATACGGAATAAGAGAGACAGACTAATATTAGCGTAGAGGTTATTCTTTTTACAATGTAACGAGTACACCGTGTGTTAAGGGGAGTGTTCCCGGTTTCGATGTGATCTAATTAATGCAGCCTAACAATCCTTTAACGAATTTAATTAATAAATGTGTATCAGTGTGTTAAGTGTAAGCCAGAGTAAAGAGATGTGCCTTTAATCTTGATTTAAACTGACAGAGTGTGCCCGCCTCCCGAACAGTATTAGGTAGATGGTTCCAGAGTTTGGGTGCTAAATAGGAAAAAGATCTGCCACCTGCAGTAGATTTTGTTATTCTAGGTATTATCAAATTTAAGAAAAGTGAACCGTAGCATGACCTACAAAAGCACCATTAGAACACAGTGTGTTTTGTCCTGAAAGGGATGAAAGAGGTCCTTTGTTTACCTTTGGCAGAATTAGGCCGAGTGGCCAAACCTCACTCATTTCATGCTGTGAATAATAGCCTGTGCTTGTTTTAATAAACAACTCACACCACCAGATTTATTTTGTAGTCAATTTCAGTTTTTGCTTTAGTTTGTAGCTGAAATTGTAAGTATAGTACTCTCCCAGTCTTCATGGCTTGTTAAAAAACTTAATCGTCTAATTAATATGTGCCACTAAAACTGTTCAGGTATCTTGTTAAAAATAAAAGATGCTCGGTTATAATGTTATGACCCTTTAAAAAACATACTGGGCATTTTATTTTATTTTATTTATTTATTTATTTTGAGTCTTTACAGCTTTCTCATTAGTAGATACTGAAATCAAAAGATACTAACAAGTTCTAGTTCTCTATGGCTCTGGGTTTAGAGAGACTAAATCTTTGAACAGCTTCCAACAAATCATCTGAAAATCGCTGGAAAATGAGGTCATATTAACTGCATATTTTGAGAAAGCAAAAGTGTTTTTTTCCCCTCTCATGCAAGTAAACGTATTGTAGGAGACTCCCCAAACAATGTTATAGGAGCCTTCGAAATGGCATAATGAGGCACCTTAATCATTATTTAATAATGCTACATATAAACAATTATTCACTGCATTAAGATTTAGTACCTTTGACAGCACTTTAGATCAATTGAAATGTATTTTCTCACAATGTGGTGCTTTTTAATGGTAGGATGTATCCTGTTGTCCCTGGTAATGGACGCCTGACTGTGGATTCAGAAGTAATTGTGGATAATTATTGGTTCCCTAAAAAGGTAACCACACAGACAGTTTTATTAAAACATGTAATACAGTAATCAAACCTTGCCTGGCTCTAGTCCTCTCTCTTATTCTCTCTTCACAGACACAGTTCCATCTCTGTCACTACGCTGTCAGTCACGATGAGAGTAATTTCCCTGAACCAGAGCGATTTGTTCCGGACCGCTGGTTGAGAGGCAGCCCGTCTCGCTCTCAGCACCACCCCTACAGTTCTGTCCCGTTTGGGGTTGGTGTTCGGGCCTGTGTGGGAAAGAGGGTCGCAGAGCTGGAGATGTACTTTGCCCTAAGTAGAGTAAGTATGACCCTTTCACAAATTCAAATTCACAACCATTAATCAAAATTTTCTGTTAAACCAATATAAAACCATAATAAAACCAAATAAACCATCATACTTTTTCCCTGCTTACCACTATTGATTTAGTTGTTGCCATTTTAATCCCTAAATCCCAAAATATAAGTGTTATTACATCTAAACTGCAATTGAATTTAAAATATGTTACATGTATATGTATATTTTATAGTTTTATAATAATAATAATTATATAATGATTTTATACTCGTTTTTTATTATTTTACTCTTTTTAGAATAAAAGTCAGTAAAAATACGATATAAAAATATGTTAATAAAAGTAATTAAAATATGAAATATCACACATATCATTATATGGGAAGTAATGAAGACTCATCTAATCTAAAATAAATAAATATGACAATTTAGATTTGTTCAAAAAAGACTTCAATCTGCTTTCTAAGAAGCACATTGAGTCATGTGCATTCAAACTTCTCCATTAATATCTAATTTGAAGTTGATGTTTAACCTTCAGTAACCTCATTATCGTTATCTCTCTCGTGCTCTCATTAATTTAACCCTTCGCCCTTTTACCACACAGCTGATGCAACATTATGAGGTCAGAGCGGAGGAGGGAGCCCCATCGATACAGCCCAAAACCAGAACCTTGCTCATTCCCTCTAAACCTATTGACCTGCAGTTTGTTCCTCGGGCTTGAAACCAGCCAGCTCCAGTCAAACTGTTAACCACAATCACTGCTTTTAATTAAAAACAATCCTGCCTTAAATGTCCAAAAGCTTGAAAAGCTTAAATGTTGCTGTAAAATATTCTTTGTTGTAATTTAGGGTAAAAGTTAAAACAACTGAGCTTCAATATCATAAGAGAGATTTGCAGCTGAGGTGTTCAATTCACCTGGGTTTGAGAGCTATGAGTGGCTCTCTTGCAAAATTGCTATTGCTTTTTTAACAGTGACACGAAAGCAGGAAGGAAACAGAAGATAATAAAGACCTTCTGCTCATGTGTTGGTGTCAATGACTCTGCAAAGATACTGCAGGCAATAAACTCTGCTATATGCTATGGCCAAGTGTCTGTTCAAGCAGAATGAATGTTTTCTCACTATATTATTTTTTATGATGCTATCCTTGCTGTTTTTAATATATTACAGTATTTTAAGATTGATCAAAAGACCTACTTGGGAAATCTACACTTCCCTTGATATTGATTTTGGCCTGGCTCAAAACAAATGAGTTAAGTTTAACTAGAAATGGTATTTTATGTAAATAAACCTGTTGCCGAACCACCCACATGTTGACTTGAATCTGTGAAAAGCTTATTGCATTTCAGCTGCTATGGCAGCTATAAGACCATTATAAGTTTGCTTACGCTTAATGTACTGAAATTCAAATAAAATAACTTTAATATTAGGCCCTTCAGATGTTAACAAAACGGTGGAGCTGTTTTATTATTTTTTTTAATCAGTAATGTGTTTCAGTTGCAGCTATAATAGTTGAGTGCATGTGCTTCTGTTGCTCAAGAGTTAGTCAGCTTTTGAAGCACCTTGGATGAGATGCAAAACTCTTGAGGAACAGAATGACCCAGGTGATTAATGTCACATATTATCTACCTCTAGTACACTCCGGTTCATATGCGTAAACTCTCTTACACTTTCTGTTGAAGTAGTCTATACAGTTATTTGAAGGTACTTGAAGGAGTTAAGGTACTTTATAAATTATGACTTCATCATGTACTCAAAAGGGAAAGAAAAAGCTTAAGCCATTGCTCAGTTAAGGAATGGGAAATTAGCTTATATAAAGGAGCTGGAGGTATCCAAAAAAAAAAAGAAAAAAGCTTGCTTTATTATTATGTGCATACTGTTTCATCCAGTATATACAGCAAATGATGGCTTGTGAGAGCATTTTTAAAATACTGCTAATTTTTTATTAAGCTTTTTCTGTCAATCCATATGTTCAAATTGTCTAAATAAACCAATAAGCCATTTCTGATGTTATTTACATTCTTTAGATTTCAGTTGTTGCAAACCGAGACATCCTGACCCCTTGTGGTGATTCTGTGCACTGCAGATGCATTTAAAGATCAAGCAGTTTGCTAACACAGTAGAGAAGGGAGTATTTTGTTGATTTTAGGAATTCATTTTAGCGAATCAAAAACATTTTAAAGCAGTGTTTTAAAACACTTTAGTTTTTTACAGCATCAGCTGGGAAGACTGGAGTGTATTTTTTGGAGGGCAATTTCTTAAACTTTTGTCGTTTTTTCAAAAATAAAATGTCTAATTTTGAAAAACAACAACAACAACAACAAAAAACCATGCTATATATAAATGTATTACCACACTGCGTAACTGATTTTACCCAGTTCATATCTCAGCCTAATTCTTAATAATGGAGAACATTTTAAATAGATACTAAACAATATTTATACTTTTTTATTTGCAATCCCTTTCTGGTCTTGTATTTATTAGTAGTAGTGAAACAATCTCTTCACCACCACTTAAGTCTTTTGATTAATAATACATTTTGATATAATAACCACAATAACCCAATGTGCGGAGGAGCACGCAGGCGTCCCTTTGTTTTCTCTTAATGTATGGTAAGTTTTTCATTTACATTTAGGCTGCATTTATTCACTTGGCAGACACTTTTATCCAGAGCGACTTACAGGTGGGGAAAACATCAAGCAGTTAGTCCCGAAGAGGCAAAAACAACTTAGTAAGTGCTCAAAATACCATATAACAGGCAATGTTCAAATAAGTACAAGCCAGAAGGAAAGAAAGAGTAGGGTTAAGTTGTTTTTTTTATGACGTCAAATAGTGTTGAAAAAGATGGGTTTTCAGCAGTCGTTTGAAAGTTGTAAGGGAGTTTGCATTTCGGATAGCGATGGGAAGATCCTTCCACCAGCCGGGAACGGTGTAAGAGAATGTTCTGGAAGGAGATTTTGTGCCTCTTTGTAATGGTACAATGAGGCG
>JAUMHG010000180.1:64984-87468 GCA_032359395.1 Enteromius anoplus | reverse complement strand
TGCGGTAATAAATAAATTGGCCTAATAAACTTTTTTTTAAATATTAAATTATGACTGACAGCTCCAGCCCAAAATGTACGTCGGCCCACCGGGCATTCCCCGGTATGCCCTATGGCCAGTCCAGGCCTTCAATGCAGAACTTCAATGCAGGCCTGGACTGGCCATAGGGCATACCGCACATTTTGGGCTGGAGCTGTCAGTCATAGTTTAATATTTACAAAAAAGTTTATTAGACATTAATTAATGCACTGTGAGCTAACAGGAACTAACTATGAATGATCGGATTTTCATGAACTAACGTTAACAAAGATGAAGAAAAACTGTAATAAATGTATTGTTTACTGTTTGTTCAAGTTAATTTGTAACTTTTATCTTATTATTTCAGGTTATGCAAAAAGTTTCACAAATACAGATTACCAACCAACAAAACAAATTTATCTATTCAACCTTTGCACCAAAACCTTTAAGTTTACTTAGTGTTCTTCAACATTTCTTTTCAGCCTCTTCCTTCCGAGCACCGTTCTAACATCTTTTATGATCCAATCAATTCTCAGTAAATGCCTTTTAATTTCTCACTGAAAAGGTTTTACTCTAAAATACAGATTACGGATGTAAAAAACAGTAGGTTGTGAATGGTTTTCCATTTGATTTGAAAGAGGAATATCAATCATAATTACGTAAACTTTCAAAATCATGGTTGTCTGACTAACTTCAACAGCAGAGCCAAACCAACACCGCATTTGTGGTTAATATACTGCATATTAGCCTTAATTACCCAAAAATGCATTACAGCACTTGGCATAATCTCCTAAAATGATACAGTACAGAATGCTCTTTGTGCAGTTAAATGCAATTAAAGTAAAATGCATATTGTTCCACATATCTTTACAACTAATATTTAGAATTATGATTATATCTAATATTAGAAATGTCAAATATTATGGAAATCATCTATAATATTACATGATGTGTGAGTATCACTGATACACTTACTGCATGATTCGAACACTATTGTTTTACTGTGACTACAAAACACTGATGCTTTCATTAACAATCACTTTATCCTTGGTTTTCATCCAGTGTATGAAAATGGTGGGATGCCCTTCACTCCTAAACCAGACACCTATGATAAGAATAAAGCATATAATTAATGTCATTATGTGTCGAAGTTGATGATATGCATGATAGGAAATAAGATGTCTACCTTAAATGTGCAGCCAGCTTCAGGATGCTTAGCCAGTGAATCTGCATCCATGCCTGCATACGCTGAGGTGACATAGAGATCACTGTAGTCTTTCCCTCCGAAACAGCATGAAGTGGTTTTCTCCGCTGGTAGTTTCACTGTCTGCAGCCGTGTGCCTGAGACGGTTCAACAACTGAAAGCTTAGACTGATATTTGATTTTCATTTAGGCTTTCTATTTATATTCTACACTATTTATATTTAGTTTGTAGTCCTAAAATTAGGAATATAATTAAAATTAAAGTCTCTTTTAGAATCATATACATACTGTATATTTGATATATATATATATATATATATATATCTCAAGGCTGCATTTATTTAATCAAAAATGCAGGAAAAGTAATATTGTGAAAAAATCTTACCATTTAAAATAATGGTTTTCTATTTAAATAAAAAAAAATATATAATTTATTTCTGTGATGCAGAGCTGAATTTCCATCAGTCATTACTCTTGTCTAAATTGTCACATGAACCTTCAGAAATTATTCTAATATGCTGATTTATTATTACAATTATCTGTGTTGGCAAAGTTGTGATGGCAAATATTTTTTGGGAAACTGCAACACTTTTTTCAGAAATCTTGGATAAATAAAAACTGATAAAGAAAAGCATTTATTAAAAGTATAAATATTTTATAACAATATAAATATTTGCCTTTCACTTCTTATCAGTTTAACACATCCTAGCTGAATAAAAGTTTTAATTTCTTTAAAATAATAAAAAAGATTTTTTTTTTATTATTTAAAAAAAAAATAAAATGCAGCCTTCATGAACATAAAAAACATCTTTAAAAATATAATAGATCTAACTCTTTCCAAACTTTTGACTAGTAGTGTATATATTTAAATAAAAAAACTAAATTATACATAAACACATACACAAATATGGTGTAACAATAAAATAAAAATATAAAAAAAATTTAATGTCTCTTTCCTATTTGAATTTATTTAAAATATATTTTATTCCCATGATGGCAAAAACAAATTTTTAGCATCATCAGTGTCATGTGATACGTCACATCTTTCTAATATGCTGATGATTTGGTGCCCAAATAATAATAATTATTATTTTCAATTTAAAAACACTTTTTTTTTTAGAAACCAAGATATGAACCTTCTGTGTATGAACATTTAAATATGGGAAATTTTTCTGTCATAAACATGAGTTTAATGGCCAATTATGGAAGCAAAATGGTACTTTTTAACTTCCTTCAGGAATATTCTACGCAATTTTAAAATAGTGGATTATGAGTCAGTTTATAAAGAGGCTTTCATATTTTGATTAACATAAGTTAAATTTTATAATTACAACCATTCATTTTCATATTAAATTGCTTTGCCTCAGCTATGTTACACACCTGTTTGTGGGTCGATACGCAGCACTCTTCCTGCATTGAAGCAGGCAACCCACAGTTTGCCCTCTGTGTCTATGCACATACCGTCTGGTATGCCTTCTTCTTTCTCCATCTTGTAAACCATTCTGCGGTTAGCTTAAACAGAAATAAATAAATACACAGATTTTACAAAACCACCTAATTTTTACATCAAGACCACGGTCCAGTGCAAATCAAACTCACACAGCCCTCCGGTCTGGATGTCATAATCAAAGGCCTGGACCATAAACGTCAGGCTGTCGATGTAGTAGAAGATGCGGTGATCCAGTGACCAGTCCAAACCATTGGAGAGGTGCACTTGATCAAATTGCTGGACAACAGAGTGGTCAGGAAGGAGGGTGTACAGCGCCCCATCCGTCACGTCAGGCTTCATGTCCAAACCCATGGTCCCTGCACACAGTCAATTGTGAATGGCACAGTCCAACTGGGAATACTTCAGCTATCTTTTTTTTTTAAAAGAAATAAAGAGTTAAATCAATCCAAAATGACAATTGTCCTCATTTACTCCCCCTAATATTATCACAAACCTGTATGACTTTATGTTAGTTTCTATTCCCATTGGCTTTTTTTTTTTTGATGCATACAAAGGAAGTTGATAGAAAACGAAACTGTTTGGTCCTTCTTAATATATTTTGTGTGCAGATTTGGAATAACATAAAGTTGGGTAAATGATGCCAGAGTTTAAATTTTATGTTTACTACATCTTTAAATTCAACCCTGAACTATTAATAGCTTCTGTAAATTCTGTAAAAAAGCTAAAACTACAACTGATAATACTTTCAAATTACCTTTACATAGGCAGAGTGAAAATGTGCTTTTGAACATGTGATTTCTTTTACACAGTACCTGCAAAAAACCTCCCAGCAGGATCTACTTTTCCATCATTGAAGCGGGTGTTTGGTTTTTCCCTGTCATCCAAATTAGAGACGGGTTTAACTGAACGTTTTACCCAGTCAACAAATGCAAACCGTGTTCCCTCTGCGATGATGTAACCACCTGCCTGTCGTGGAACCACAGAGCCTACATGTTTCTCTGTACAAAGATAAGACAATTGAATTCATCAACATCATAATGCATCCCAATTAAACATGAATCAATGTTTAATGCACCTTTAAATAAAACACAAACTCTGCTAATCTGGTTACAACTTTCTTGAAATTCACCAAAAATGCAGTCCACACTAAACTGACTTACCTGTGGCAATGCTGTCTATCTGATTGGTCAGTGAGTTCCACCGGCAGACCCTTTTACCATGAATATCAACATACAACAAAGTGGAGTCCTTCTCCTCCCAGACCGGACTCTCACCAATTTCATTCTGTTCTTTGATAACACATTCAACTTTTATGGACGACATGACCTGAAACACAGAAGCACAGTTCACATAACTGTACGATGTCCTCAAACAACCTTTACCTTAGAAACTGCTTAGTTAAGATCAAGAAAAACAAAGTACAGTAGAAGAAGCATGCTGGTGTAGTATATAGCTACACTGCAGAATAAACTAAACTTGAAGCTTTATTTTAGCATTAGAATAACATTGCCATTTTAAAACGAACTCGTATATTTGTATACATGAATTTCTGATCTGTTGATGGTGAAGTGTACAACTTCTGCGACACCAGTGACATCAAACAATAAAAAAAATAAATCTGTGGTCAAACCGGTTTCCCAGAACACCGCCCCCGCCTGCCATTGGTCGAGCAGAAATTTAGTCCCGCCCCAAAACACAAGCCATTGGTTGAGCCAAATATGCCGCCCTGATAGCCACATACTAGTGTTTAACAAGTTATTGACATTAATATACTGCGTGGCTGTTTAGTATTACAAAAATACATTTAATATAGATCGTCAACACATAACCTCGATAACTTCAATTACGAGCCATGAATGAAAATGTGACAGGTGATTGTATATTAACACAATGTAACTGTATTCATATTCATTCATTTGACACTTACTGACGAATAATATTTAATCACAGTTACAAATGAATCATTGCTCAGTTCACAATATGTCGTAGATCTCACTCGTCTCTACACACGACACGGCTGTTATTAAAAATACACTGAAAAATTCATTAACGTTAGCTTCATTCGATTCTATATTATGACACAGAGAGCTTTACTTATCGATATTTAAGACAGACACCGTGGCAATTTTTCTTTGAACGAAATCACACCAACAAACAGAAAGAATAAGAACTGTAGAGAACAGAACATTTGTGGAAAGCCTGAACTACAAAATCACGTGATAAAGAAGTCATGCAGCTCAGTGCAAACACTGTTTGTTGGACATATTTCCCCCAAACCAAGTCGTATGGTCCTACCTCTTTAAACTATATCCTCTTTTCCTCGTTAGTCGCTGTTCTTGCAGTTTCTAACTTTGCAAACTGCAACGTTTCCGTCTATATGACGTGACGGTGACAACAGAGCGCCCTCTGCGGCCATGCATTTAAATACACCCTAAAAAAAGTTGCAAAGTGCAAGAGAGTGGAGTTTGACCCGAGTCTCTCAATGCTTACTCATGATGAGAAAAAAAATCAGTATGATTTATGTGCACACATTGCATTCGACACGTTTTGGTATCCAATCATGGTTTAATTAAAATAACAAGCGTTTTGTTCTATTCATGAAGGCAGATCATTTCTACAGAACCAGGCATGAACAAACGATCGAAGACAGTATGATTATACAACACACAAACAATGGTTCATAATGCAGTTATAGGTACAAAGTTTTTTAATATGGTTTGCAGGGAAGTGCAAGATAGGAACCTCTTCTAGCTGTTCGACTGACACAGCAAAAACATTTTCTCCACCCAAGAAATTTCCTGCATTGTGCAGAATTTTCATGAACATGTTCCATTTCATCAGGAGTCATTTACTGCTGCGAGCTGCGTAGGCAGGAGAACGGGTGCACAGAGGTTCACTGTTGGCCAGCA
This sequence comes from Enteromius anoplus, assembly GCA_032359395.1. Lineage (NCBI taxonomy): Eukaryota > Metazoa > Chordata > Actinopteri > Cypriniformes > Cyprinidae > Enteromius > Enteromius anoplus. The sequence goes on along the minus strand of JAUMHG010000180.1, from coordinate 81,888 downwards.
AACACAGTTGAGATGAGCAAGACAGAAGCGTCCAGGCTCACTTTTTTACAGCAGTGGCTTTAGCACGGTTGAGACGTTCCATCAGAAGTTGGTCAGTTGCTGCTGAACAGCGTGAGAGAACAGTACTGATCTCTGATTCATTACGCCTCTCGATAGCAGCCTCTGCGGCACCCTCCATATCCCTGTGTGACAGACAACAATATTTACTGTGGTTCTTTGTCTTAATTATGAACAGTTATGTATAATTCTGTTCAAAGCTCTGGGGTTAAATTTTTTTTTTTTTAATGTTTTGGAAAAAAGCCACCAAGTCTGCATTTGATTCAATAAGGACAAACAGTACTACTGTGAAACATTATTATTACAATTTATAATTGTATTTTTATATTTAAATATGTGATGGGAAAGCTGAATTTTTACCATCATTACTCCAGTCTTCAGTGTCTCATGATCCCTCAGAAATCATTTTTTTGTTTTGGTCAATGTATTTTGTCCTCGCTCAATGAAAGTATTAATTTCTTCCAAAAAAGAAAACTCTTACCCCACTGCAAGGTGAGCTTTGACCTTCTGCTCAGGTGTGACTTTAGATACGTATTTCTTGGCTTCATATTTGTTATGGTGTTTGATGCACACCTCAACAAATGGCTGCAATCAGAGAAAGACGAATGTAAATACCTAAGAACAATAACTAAGAATAATACAGAACAAAAGGACACCATTTACCAGATATCCAATAGGAGACTTTTTGCTTTTGGCAAATTTCTCCAGCTCTTCCCAGTCCTCCTTCTCAGCCAGAGCCTTTAACTTCAGCCACCAAAACCTGATCATGAAAAACACCTTCACTCATATCATCATGACATTCACATTATCTATCCATCTACTTTCCAAACTGCTTATCTTCAACAGGGTTGTGGCTCATCCCAGAGTCTCGGACCACCATTCACATCATATTATTCTTCATTTAGAAACATACGTTATATACATCTCAGCCACTTCATTAATTCCATTACTGGTAGAGTGAATAACATTTTTTATATCTTTGCAAAGGCACCTGCTCAAGGGGTGCAGGTGAACAGCCAATTTTTTAATTTAATGTGCAAAGACCAAAGACCAAATGTGATCAAACCATCTCAAAAAGAAAAAATGTTTTGTAGGCTGTTCTTTGAGCATTATTCAGTGGTTGCCACATAGAAGGACAACCGGTGAACTGGAGTCTGGGTCATGGGCACATGTAAGGAGCAAAGTCTACGCTGTCTGGTTTAATCAAACTGAAAAGCTATTGAAGCTCTTATTGCTAAAAACGCAATGCTGGCCATAATTATAAAAGTGTCTGAACACACAGTGCATTGCAGATTGCTGCATAGCGCAGACCATGAAAACAGATGTTTATTGGCAAAAGGACATACAGTGGGCATGTGAATGTCAGAACTTGTCCACAAAGCGATGCAAGAAGGTTGCCTGGTCTGCTGAGGTTCTGCTAAAAGTCCTGCATTCATACAGATGTTACTTGAGTATGCACCACCTACTTTAAGAATACTCCCCTTCATGGGAGTGGTGTTCCTTAATGGCAGTGGCACTCTGCAACACTTATAACACAAATAGTTTGAGGATCATGACAGAGTTTAAGATATTCCCTAGATCTCAATTAGACTGACATCTATGGGATGTGGTGAACCAACGAATTTGATCCAAGGAGGCCCACCTAACAACCTACAAGACTTGAAGGATCTGCTACTAATGTCTTGGTGCCATATACAGACAGACTCAGAGGTCTTATTATGGAGCGGTTTTGGCAGCACGAGAGGGGCCTACGTGATATTTGGCAGATGATTTCATTGTTGTGGAAGTTCACTGTATTTATTAAACAACCTATATGTGATTATATGTGTAAACAGCCTTTTGGGTTAAATGCATTTTTTAAATATACAAAAACAGACTTCCAGAGAGTGAAATTTATTACCACTTGCAGAATTAGATGTTTGCAGCTGAACCTGTTAATTTTGATTACACATATGATTGCCCTGGTTACACCCATGAGAGCAGATATTATTAATTTTTTATTAAAGGTAGCATTGCAATTGTAGCCTTTAATTACAGTCCACAGTATTAGCTCTGGTTTATTACCTCAGAGTCACTACTGAAGCTCAGAGAATGTTTTTGTAATTCTTAACCACTGGGAATAATATCATGTTGAATATCATGTTGTTCAAGGGTATATTCTTTCATTAAAACAAAATAAACAGTGCCAATGTAAAACGATGGCATACCTCTTGTCGGGAACTCTGAAGTCTTTGTAAAGTTGTTCGGCGTGTTTGTGCAGTCCCACAGACAGCAGCGTGGTTATAGTGTCATGAAGAGAGAATCCCACGAGCAGCTCTCCCTTCTCTTCCTCTAGCTTCCTCTGAAACCGCAGCAGACGCATTTCATCTTCTGTTGTCTGAGAGAGGAGAAAGAAGAAAGAAAGGCTGTAATTTCTTTTGATATCTCCCAGATGTAATTTTGTGGCTGGACCGACAGTGAACTCGGACTCAGGCTGCTAATAGCAGTAGAGTCTGAGGTCTTCACCTTGGCAGAAAATTCATTCTTGGCTTTGTAGTACTCATCCACCGCACTTTGTAAAAGAGCAACCCGAGCTTCCAGTCTCTGCAATTACACACAAATTTACAGTACAAGCAAAATCATGTCCCTAAAAATAATAGAAGAGTATTAAGAAATCTAGGCCGAATGCCTTCAAACCCCACACATTGCCACCATAATTTGTTGACCCTTTATAGCACTTGTCATTCAAATCATGGAAGTGGGAGGAAAATGAGGAAAAAAGAGCTGTAAACGCCTACCTGCTCTTTATAGCTGGCCTTCACATAAAAATTGCCAAGTTCTTCATGATCATCATCTTGATTGAAAAGATCTTTGAGTGTGTCCTGCTCCTGATGCTTACAGAACTACATGCATACACAAAAGAAACAAAAGCGATGTGAATAGTGAAAAACATGCAATGTTATTTTAGTATCACTGACATGTTATCATAGCGTTTAGTAATATTTTGCATTAGCTTTTATTTTTAAAGTTTTATTTTAATTTTATATTAGGATTTGTTCATTTCGTTATGCGCTTAAGCCATTTTAAACACTTACATTTTTATATTATAGAAATATATTATATTTATGTTTAGTTTTGGAAGGTTGAACTTCAATTCCAACATATTTTTCTTGGGTGTATGTCTTCAGGAAGCAGGTGTGTGTTGATGTGCATACCTGTTTGTAGAGGCTCAGAGCCACAGGTTGGTTTCTCAGCATCATGAAGAAGTCTCCTCTGTTAAGCTCATTCTTCAGGTACATGACCACTGTGTACACTAGCATTCAAAAAAGCATGCAGGTAAATAATCTCCAGTGATCTGGGATTTGGGATCTCTAATGGGGTGTGTTTCTAATGCTTTTATGCCATTTTTGGTATACTATAAGTGCACGGCTGTGTTATGTGAGCGTTTGCTCAATTTAGCATCAGATGAAATTTCAGTTTTTTTTTATTCCTGTCAAATGGAGCCTTGTCATGGAGAATAATCAATTTAATACACAGAACCAGTACTTATTGTACTAAGTGTACTAACCTGTAGTATGTGATCTGACCAAACTAATATTCTAATATCTGCGGACAAATTTAATCTAGAAATCAAATTTGATTACCTATTCAAAAGTTTGGGGCCAGTAAGATTTTTGCTTGCTTTAGCAAGGATTAATTGACTAAAAGCAACAATAAACACTTTTACACCTTTAAATAATAAAACAAATAAAAATGAATACAGGTTTTTTCAGCTTTCTTTTCATCAAAGAAAAAACAAAATAAAAAAACAACAACATTTATAGTAATAATAAGCATATCAAATCAGCATATTGTGATGATTTATGAAGGATCATGTGTCACTGAAGACTGGAGTAATGATGCTGAAATACAGCCTTCCCATTATAGGAACACATTACGGTAGCATATCTACATAAAAGTACGCCTAGGTAGGCAGCTTATGAAGTTTAAAAACTTGTATGTACCGAGGTCTGTGTCTCCACTCTCAATGGCTTTGCTTAAAGCCAGAGGGCTTTTCTTCATTTTTAACAGCAGTGGGACCTGCTCGCCAGAACGAGGCTCAAACTCCAACAACTGAAAGAGAAACACCAACACAAACTGACTGACAACCCATAATATCAGTGGCTCTTGAAGAACATAGTCTGTCTGTCTGTGTGTGTGTGTACCTTAATGGCGAGCTCTGTTCGTCCACTGTCATACGCTTTAGTGGCAATTTCAGAGTAGGAGATTCCAGCAGCATCAGCAAGCTTCACACTAACAGCTTTTGCTATGATTTCATCTGATTCTTCTTTCTGCTGGACCTACAAAAGCACACACAAAGAAAAACTTTTATGGGGTTTAACTGATCAGAACCTCTCAGACTGAACAAAACGTCACATCAAACACAAAGAAAACCATCTGCACCTGCAGATGTCCCCTGGTTCTGTAAAAAACATCTGTGAAAACCCTTGATGTCTGTGAATTTATACAACTACAAATAAATGGGATATCAACTTTATAATAAAAGGGGAGTTCACATACAAAATATATATTTAATTATTTATAATTATTATAAAAGTAGTCCATATGACCATTAAAAAAACACATTTATGAAGGGTATATTCAGCAAAGTTGCATTCAATTTATTAAAATTGACAGTAAAGACTTACCATTATGTAAAAGTTATTACAAATTGTAAAAATATATTTCACTATATTACCGTTTATACTGTATTTCTAGAACAATTAAATACACACACACACATAATAAGCACACACAAACCTTGTAGCAGGCCCAGTGTTTGAGTACTCGGCTCACTCCCTGATATTCTGGAGTCTTTAAATAGCGGCAAACCTCGATAGCCAGTGGATAGAGTTTACGATACACCAGTCTGAAACATAGCAAGAGCCACAGATTAAGATTAATAAAAAAATAAGTGCTTTGTCACACTCATTTATACAACTTTACTCATTTCAAACGAAGTGATCACAATGCAAACAGACAATTGTTCTGCACAGAATTGTTCTCTCACCTGTCTATGAGCACCTGTACAGTCATCTGTTTGAACTGAGTGTGGGTAAGCGGAATGCCGACGGTATAGTCTCGTACTGCATTCAACACCCGCAGGTCCCTGCACATGCTGACAAACTGCTCTGGAGGAAAATTACTCAAAAAGCACTTCCCAAATGAGGCTGCCTGCAGGAAAAGGAATTGAGAGAGAGAAGGTATAAACCCATTTGTATTGTCATTCCTTTAGTAAATGAAATGTCTCTCTTGCCACACAATTTGGGCTTTGTGGCTCACCCTCAAGAGGGTTTTCTGTGTCTCAGGTTCATGTTCATGTCCGGCGGCCTCCACACACTGCCTCACAGCCTCGCTCAACAGACTCTGCTCTTTAATCTCTCTCAGATACTCATCTGCCTTCTGACTCTCTTTCTGCAAAAATTTGCAAACAAAAACCCCATTAGACATAATATCCCTGCCAAAATTAGCCCATAGGATCGGATAGTTCTCCCCCCCAAAGAAAGAGGAAAAATTACTGTCAATGGCTTCATTCTTCAAAATATATTTTGTGTTCAACAGAAGAAACCCATACAGGTGATTATTTGACAACAGAAAATACATTTTTTGGGTGAACTGTATATGCATTGCATTTTTCACTTTACATTTTCACATTTTGTCACACCATGTCAAACTCTAATTGTTGTGTATCCAACACAGTAAACATGTCTTACCTCATATTCTTTATGAGCCTCCAGAAGTAATGCTCCAGGAGCCATTGAGGCAATTTTAAAGATCTCCTCGCATGCACCTGCAGAGCATTATGGGAAAATTAAATCACTTGTGGGCTTGAGGGATGTAGAACCTGGCAGCAATCTATATACATTATTACTGTTCAAATGTTTGGGGTCAGTAAGATTTGGTTTTTACTTTTGATTGAAATGAATCCTTTTATTCAGCAAGGATGCATTAAATGCATTATAATGCTACAAACGCTTTCCATTTCAAACTATTCTGTTCTTTTAAACTTTCTATTCATCACAGAATCCTGAAAAAGTGCATTACAGTTCTCACAAACAAAATAAGCAGCAGGACTGCTTTCAACAATGATGATTAAAACGTTTCTTGAGCACCAAATCATCTTACTAGGATGATTTCTGAAGGGTAATTTGCCATTGCCATCAAAGAAATACTCTAATCCTGCCCCAAAAAATGGTAAGTAAATGATAGAGTGGAATTTTCTTAATATACATCTTCTAACCTGGGACCTCTTGCAGGAGCTCATGGTGGGTTCCACTGATGATCCGAACCCCATCCAGCTCCGGCACCAGAATTGAGTCATCATCCAGGTGGTACTGAATTGTTTCCTTACATTCTCCCACCACTATGAGGAGCCTATCCCACATTACCACAGCTGATGGCTGCTGACTCTTAGGCCTGCGACACCTGCAAAAAAATTAAAAATAAATACAAATTTGTTCTTAAAAATAATGTGAGTGAAAACATAGCAGACAGCTAATTTACATAAATCATGCAAAGAGCCATACCAGGCCATCTGTTTGGGGGGAGTTTTGATTTTGGTGTCCACCTCACTGAGTTTCTCCTGCACAATAAAACATTTACGTGATGCTGTTTTGCAGAAGTACTAAGGCTGTAATCAAGGCTTAAGAAAGAGCAATTAATTAACTAATTAACTGAACAATTTAAGTAGAGAGAGTAATGAACTGATGTCTCTTAGACCACTGACCACAAGTTTTTGTGTCCAGAATAAACATGATAATAAAATTCTAAATGGTATTGCTGGGTTGCACTTACTTTCAGGTTTGACGTGCCCATCCAAACATGGCCAGAGTCAGTGAGGAGCGCCAGATACTTATAACTGAATGAGACACACATATGAACTATGCTGGATGCTTGTGGAAAGAGACCTGGAGGAGTCTGACACACACACACACACACATATTCAAACATTATTTAACAGGTGCTTTCTTACCCAAACTGGATGTTTTTGATTGCTTGGTCTGGTACATTTGTGTCATAAACGTGAGTTTCAAAACATTTTATTTAAATTCAAGGCAAAAAGACTAGCATCTTTTATGTGGTAAAAAACCCCACACAAACAATATCTGAATATCTGTGTGTGTGAGTGGTCTTTACCACAGGTGTGCAGACTGTATTATCTAAGAGGAACAGATGAAATCCATTGGCCACTAGCACTTTGCTTTGTCTGTCTTGAGTGAGAACTGCCCAGCATGAGGGTGAACCCTGTAGACCTGAAAAAAAAAAAAAAAAATACCATTCAGGGTTAAAAACACAAAGTCTTAATAAGCATACACATTATCTTTCACAATGCTGTGGAACTTTGTATTCTTAAAACATCACATAGAATGCATGTCTTACCTGGAACCTCAGGCAACCGCCTCAATTTTATGTCGTCAATATTTGTGGCCAAAGTGAATCGCAAGGCACCTGTCAAAATGGCAACACCTGTCCCATACGGTGAATGGAAAATCTTGGTCTCCATCACCTGACTCTGAGAAACTTCCTGCGAGATAATCAATGCTATGGCTCAGCTATGACTCAATACTGATTTAAAAAAAGCAATGCTTTAAAATTTACAGAGTCATGGATGCATCCTTTTTAAAATGTATGCATTCTCACGTTGCCCATGCTGAAGTGTCTCTTGAAGCTACCAAAGAGATCATAGACAAGCACAGTGCCATCCTCCTGGACACACAATAGGTCATCAGACACCGTCCAACCCAGCTGCTTCACCACTCCACTCTTCCACTGAGACAGACAAAGAGAGAAGTTACTATACAGAATGTTTGTTCAAGATTATATTACAAAAAAATATTATTAATAAATAATAATCAATTCTAGGGAAACAAATTCATTGCAATAAAAAAATTCTAATTTAAAATGAGCTTTAAAATAGGCAGTTTTACTGAATGTATATATTTATGTAAATATTGATATGGTAAAAAAAAAAAATAATAATAATAATAATTACTTCATGAAAATATTACAATTACAAAAAAAACAAAAACCATTGTTTTGTAATTCATTGTAAAATAGAAATTTTGTAAAACTATTTTATTTTACAGTACAAATATATATATATATATATATATTAAACAATCTAACTATTATTTAGATGGAAAACCACACTGAGCCCATAAAGCATCTCCTTTGTTGGTTAAGTGCTTCTTATAACAAGTATGGGAAGATGGTTGGGGCAATTTGAGTTTCCAAATGCATGTTATAAATATCCAAAACTCAAAAACAGATACATAGATGAATTCATGTGAAAAAGCATTTACAGCGACCTGAGCTGTTCTAAGATGCAGCCAACACTGCTGGATAACTAAGCAATCAGTGCCGCAAATATTTATTTATTTAAATGGAGGTCTGATTTGATAATCACACTAAGCCATATCTTGTTTAAGCTCTGGTGTGCAGCTGTGTGCTCTTACTGGAAAACTGGTCAGAGGAAGTCCGGAGGAAGAGTAGATCTCTAACTGAGGTCTGGCACCGGGAGAGCGTCGGTTATGACCCTTTAGGAGAGCTGATAGAGAAAGAAGTGCCTTTGTCCTTGAAGTCCACAAAACTGCACCGAGATATAATCATGCATAACAAGATTTTGCTGGGCTGATCTCACCCAAAACTCACCGATGGGACCCCCATATGGAGCAGCAGCAACCAGACAGTCCCTCAGACCATCTTTCAGATTCCAGCCCATCTCATACAGTTCAATCTTTCTGTTACAGGAAAAAGAAACAAAGAAGGGGTTATGTTAAATGTATAATAGAACCTACAACATACTGTTAAAGCCAGTGTTTGCCTAAATAAACACAACCCATGCTTTCTGGGAAACCTCAATGGACCTCTATAGGGCACAAATAGGTTTTCAGTTAATTTAATCATCTTACTTTCCATAGTTTTAAGGCTAAGTGTACTACAAAGTGGGCATCCAGTGGTCTTCAAAATCGGCTGAAATGACATGATAAAAATATTTAAAAAGCGTCACAGCAGGTATGTTATCTTATATATATATTTTTTTCAATATAAAGAAAGCATCTCTAGAAAATGTCAATGCTTTTAAAGCGATAGGACATCCACCAAGACACCACAAAAAAAAAAAAAAAATGAGTAAATGAGGTATAAATAATATTCCACTTCATATGAAACAAGTTAATACTCTCATTACCAACATTCCCATGAATTGTGCAAGAAATAAATAAGATGGTACATGAACAAATGATAATATAAAGTCTTGAGAACACAAGTGAGCTTTCGTTCAGGTATGATTAGTGGTAGTTAAGATTCCTGTGTCAAAATACAGATTTGCCCTTATTTTCTTGTCTTGATGCCAGGTAATGTGATTTTAGTTTAGATAAAGCAGATAAAGCAACCAGTTTTAAGAAACGTTTTCTACTTATAAATTTACAGTATTCTGAACTTTTTCCGAATATCGTAAATTCGTTAATTCAGTCATAGTTAGAATTAAATCCACGCTACTTTAATAAAGGATGTTGTGCTGCTAGTTAACTGATTCACTGCCACTCATGACAGCTGTCACATGACTCCCGCGACTCTTCAAAACAAACATCCAGTTTAAAACCTACCGGTTCTCTCCACCTAAATATGCACGTGTGCAGGATGATAATTCATACACTCATATTTAGCACGTTTTATAAACAGAATGATTAAGCTGTTCTGGTATTTACCTGTAAAAAGCCTCTCCCAGAGGGTTCCAGTTCGCTGTCACAAACGCCATATCCTCCTCTCCCGATCAAACAATGTAAAGAGTCTAGGTTTACGATAAATAACCCAGTTTGCGCAGCATTATGATTTACTATTTTTATTGTGCTGTTTATTTCATTCTTCCTCGACCATCCTATAATCTTCTTCTGTTGCTGTGATGGCGTTGATCCGAGAGCAGCGCCTGTGTTTGGCGCCTGCTAGTGTTTTTGCGTGACACTACAGTATGCTACATCTAAAAGTCCAACGAACCTCGATGCTATTTAGAATTGTTCAATCACGATAGTAATTATTTATAATAAATTACAATTTAAAATTATATATTAAATTTATAAATTCGAGGTTTCTCTGCGCAGTTATTTATGTGCATAAAGCAGGTAGAACGTAGACGGTTCGTTGTCATGTGGTATGTGTTACTTTTCTCAACGCTGGTAAAACAGGATAACGTCGTTTGAGGTTACAAGGATAAGGCGTTTTTTAGAGTAACGTTATTTGATTTGAAGGTCAGTTACCAGTGATTAGAAAATGTCTGAAGTCCCACGCACCCCCAGAAGAGGACAACTTTGACTTCAACAGCAATTTGCCGTTGGATGAATAATGAATTACCATGATTACCTCGTGGGGTCGCTGCTGTCCCACTATCTACAGCTGCGGAGCACCTGATATAGACACCTGTTGTGTCGTTTTATCCAGGAACGGACAGAACAATGGCGCAGGTGTGTTGGCGTTTAAAATGAAGTCCGTCATATGCATAACATTTTAGGAATCAGACTGGGCTCATAGCTGTTGCCTTTCTGTCTTTGTATTGTCTTGATCTCTTTGAAATGCTTCCCCATTCAACGAGAATGCAGCAGGCTGTAATCATAAGGATTTTTTTGTTGCGCTGGGAGATAACATGCTGCTGTTGAGCTTCTCAAAATCGCATAATTGTTAACATTACAAAAGCAGTCCTGCTATAATTATACTCTTGTCTTGTGGGGTTGGGGGTTGACTATTTAACTGTCAATCAAATGATAAGGCTGGGAGTCCTCTTTTTATCAAAGAGCACAAAGCAAATAGATCATTAGCTGAAGAATAAAACGTTTTGTTTACAATAATACATGTATGATTTATTTAAGCAATGGATCATTTCATAAATGAATATTTATTTTAGATATAGATTGTACTGTCAAGTTTGGAATTTCTTGTTTAGCAGGCCTGCATTGTTGTTAATTCTGAGATATAATTATGTGTGGGAAACTCAAAAACAAGCAAAAATCTGTTAGTCATTCTTTAAAATTAGCCATGTTTCAAAAGTGGTTATAATGGAAGAAGACGTGACAAAAGAAGGTTTTGGGGAGGAGGAAAATTAATTTATTTTTCAGTCACGCTAGAGCAAGGCACAATTTATGTATCTTTACTGGGATAAATTATGACATTACTTTTGTTAACAATGCAGAACATACTAAGTTGCCCCTATATAATTATATTTATTAAAAAGGATAATATCAGCTCCTAATAAATAATTTATATAGTCTTAATGCTATAATATAATTTATAATATACTTAATACTACTATATACTACATTCTATACTCTTCAGTTTATTTATTTGTATTTTTTAAAGCAAGTTTGCATAAAAAGATCAAATAATTTAAAATAAAATGCATTTCTTTTGACCTTTTTTATTAATTAGCCAATTCGTATGATTTGGATTTATAGGTGGGGTTAGGTGTTGGCAATTCATACAAATGTATACAAATTGGCAATAAGTACGATTAAACAAAAATATTAAGAATTTGTATGAGTGAGCTTGTAAAAATTAGCTACCTCGTAAAATACGTTAAAAAAAATTTGTGAGATTGGGCTGGGCATATAAGCAAATCAGGATGGTTTCTGAAGGATCATGTGACTCCAAAGACCGGAATAACGGCTTTGCCTTGGTGCAAGAGATTGTTTTGGTTAGACTTGGATAAAATGATACTTCAGTAGACTTTCTTCTAGTTCACCTTGAATCCTATAAGCATCACTGCAAGTAAACTTTCCAGTATTGATTCACCCTGGGGAAGCTGAAAGAAGTGTCGCTGCACCTGAGCAATGTTTGCAGTGTGAGTTAAAGAGCACAGAGGGAGACTGCCAGGGTTTGTGAGTCGCTCCAGTACTGGTGCAGTAGATGTTGCTTTGTCTCCGTAGCCAGTGATTTAGAGAGTGTGGCAGCTCTGGGGTTGTCTGAGGTGGCTGCCACATTTCTGATCAGGCTGATGAAGAGGGAAAACCAGACCATCCATCAGCGCCCGTGCAGCGGCCATTGTCACTCACACACTTACAGAAAGAAAGAAAGAGGCTTGTGCGAAAGTGCCGACTTTTCAAATGTCAACTGACATGCGCCTTTCTTCTGCTGGAGTGGGTCTTTCTTCTAAAATAACCCCAATCTTACTCTATAGTAGAAAGCTTTTCCCTCAATGTCTAAGGGACGAACCTGAAGGGAGAGTTCCAGGTTGGGTATAGTAAAGCTCAAACCACAGCATTTGTGGCATAATTTTGATTACCTTGCAGTTAAAATCTGCCACTTATCCCTCATTTCTTTCTTTCTTTAAGCAAAATTCTGCTACATAAATTACAATGAGGTGCTATATAAAATGAACAATGGCAAATATACACGTTGGAATTAATAATTGATTCAAAAACTAATTTTCTCTGTGTGTACAGTATGTGTGTGTATAGATTAATTGATTGAATGAATGATAGTGTATGTATAGTATATATAATAGTGCTGTCAAATGATTAATTGTGATTAATCACATCCAAAATAAGTTTTTTGTTTTCATAATATGTGTGTACTGTCTATATTTGTTACATATTTGTTAATACATGCTCATGCATTAATATTTTAAGAATGCTATGTCCATTATATATTAAATGTGTGTGTGTATATATATATATAAAAAATAAAAATTCTATGAATATAAATATATAAATGTAAAGATTTTCAAAATATATACTGCATGTGTTTTTATGTTTTCATAATAATTATAAAAACTTATTTTGGTTGCGATTAATCGTGACTAATTGTTTGACAGTACTCAAATATAAGTTACAATTAAAAATATTCATTTTAATATTTTTTAAAAATGTGAGTTGGCAAAACTGAATTTGCAGCAGCCATCAAACTTTTGTGCAGCAGTGTATAAAATAAATGATATTTACTAGTTTTGAGTCTTTTCGTCCTTCCAGCATAAATAAATGACATACTGCAAGAGAATAAACGACACAAAAGGTGATTTGCAGCACAGAATCTCCATTTCCCAGCATGCATCAGACATTTGCCTGGACTGCTTTCATTTAATACAGAGTGAGTCTGCAGCCAGAGCAGAAGATTTAAGTCATTTCCGCCGTAAAATGCTTCCTCATTAAGCCGCATCTCATTGCACGTGTAATCATTAGTCCTTGATACAATGCGCTCAGATGCAGAGAGTGCCGAGGTCATTTTTAAGCAGCACTTAAGCAGCCGTTAGGAAGTCTGACATCATGATAGGGGCACTTCCCTCTCCATTCGTAACACTATCTCCTCCATTAGGCTGCAGGGCAGTGGAGGGGCAGCAGCATACGGGCAAGGGGCAAGAGGGGAGCGTGTGTGTTTACACGGTCTGCCGGAGCGGGATGGGGCGGGTGGGGGCTGTTGGCTTTTAAGGTGTCAGTTGTAAAATTTATAATACACCATAGAGAGGCTTTAGTAGCACTTGCTGGCCGCACTCACTCAATAGAAATCAGATTAGAGGGAAAAAGGCCCGTCAGTTATCGGAGTTTGGAGAAGCAACGCAGTTTGGCATCAGACCACCTGGACTGGAAATGAGGGGTGGAGACTTGGGAAAGATCTCCCTGCAGAGTCATTACTCAGAGAGTCATAAGGCTCAGGTATCTGTGTTATGGACGTGCACAATGATGCAGTGCATGTGAAAACACACACACACACACACACACACACACACACATATATATATATATACTGGAATGGACTGAGACTGAAAACCAGCCTGAGACTTTTCCCTGTCTAATACAACCTACTGCTTGCTGTATTATGAAGCAGTTTTCGTATTCTATATGGAAACCATACATCATATTTTAATATCTAGCCAGTTTACTATGCTAATCTAGTTCAATACTTTTGATACAGCAAAGCATACATTTCTGCTGACTATTATCTCAACTTTGTTGTGATGTAAACCTGACCTAAACTAACTTATACTCAATAGGATGCAACTTTCAAAACAAAATTCATATTTCTTGATTTAAGTAATCTGTAAATGTTGCAAATGGTGATAACTACAATATTGTAATATTGTGTGTAATTTAAACTCAAAATTCTGTGATAAATTAGAAAATAATGTACTTTTTTTGATAATTTTATTGGATTTCTAGTTCCCATGATGCTTTGCATAGGACTAGAGTTTTATTTTTTTAATGGAAATACCTGACCTGTTAATGTTTAATGATGCTTTATTCCTCTAACTCAGTGAAATTTATTGTTTAGCATAATATCCTTAGAAACTCTTGCATCAATCTTTTTGAGTATTTGTTTCATTAAACTAATCATTTTGAATACCGCTTTACCCAGCCCAAGGGGTAACTCTAACTGCAACTATGAGGGTCTGTGGACCCTTACCCTGAAAGGCAGCTAACACCCCAGGAAGGCAAAACAGGCTTCTGATTCAATGGCAACCGACTAATAACATTGCTAATAGCATTGTTTATTGCTTGAAGGAATGTGAACGAAGCAACTCTGACTTGTTCACCCTTTTGAAAAGACAATGGACTTTTCCCTAATTCAAGGCTACGTTTACACTAATCCGGATTAATTTGAAAATTGCGTTTTCGTCTAAAAAGGCTCCGCGTCTAAACTATCGGTTTCAATCGTTTCCGAAGACTTGATCATCCACACTCAACGCTTACGTTCCTGTACTGCGCATGCGTGAAACGTAAGACGATTCGATCTGCGTCATTTCCATCTGCCGTTTATTTACTTTTTACTTTTTTAGGATTAATATCAGTTTGTAAATGCTCCATATAGCTTTTCTTCAAAGAATAGTATATTAAATTATAATTAAATGGTACATTTTTGTCTGAGCAATATTTTTGAATTTCATTAGTTGTATATGTAATGTTGAAATTTAGTAAACACTTTTTGTTTTTTGAGGGGAAGGAACAAAAGGAGTTACTATAGTGAAGGTATGGAAAAGACTATTCCAAAAGCAATTCCAGAAGAAGGGCACTAAGACTAGTCAGTGAATTGATTGACTATGAGCAAAATAGGGAGGGGCAGGACAATTTGTGTGATAAATAAGTGTTTGTGTTGATGATTCGGGGGAATTTGGAAGACATGGAAATTAGCGATGAAGAAAGTGACCACCAGAATGTTGAGGATGATGCTGAGGACAGGGAAGTACTGTACATGAAGAAAACTACAGCTTCCGTTGAGGACCAGTTTGATCTTGAAGAACCTTGTAGTGAGAGATATTTGCAGAATCTCTAGCAGATTGGGCATTTGAATTTGGAATTTCACTAACTGCTTTGTCAGCACTTCTTACCATTCTCAAAGTACATAATTCCTACAAAAAACAAGATACAACATTAGCAGTATAACTGATGGTGTGTTCCATTATTGTGGAATTCTGAATTCTTCTAGGAAATCCTGAATAAAGTTTGGCATACTTTTGTGGTCTTCAAACTACAATTAGTCTAAAAAAAAGTCTAAAACCTTTGAAGAGTTGTTGTACACAGTTTTGGCCAATTCTTGGTTTGCTCCAAGGTCACACGAGTTAACCAGTGTTGATTTTGTGTGGTACTTCAAAGCCAAATTATTTGGTTGATTATCTTCATGATCTGTTTCAGGAGCTGAAAATGATGAGAGATGGGCTTTTGTTCGAGCAGAAAACATTATTTTTGAATGTTGTTTCGACTATGTGTCATACCCCTGCCTGAGCCTTCATCAGAGGTGTGAAGTCACACACTGGATATCGTAGCTTTGACAAGCGACACCAAACTGGTGACTGGAGGTCAAATAGGGCGCTTTTCCACTGCGTGGTATGACTCGGCTGTGCACGGCTCAATTTGGCTCGGTTTGCGTTGCCACTGCAGTTTAGTACCGCTTTAAAGTGGGCGGGATTATTCATGTGTCGTAGTTGCGCCGCCTCTACTGCCGTGACATCATCTTAAACGTGCCACAAACAAATACACAACAATGGAGCATATCGATGGAATGGTGTTCTTCATTCTCTTTAAACAAAAGGTTGTGTCCGATCCTTCGCTGGCTGTGCTGATTTAAATCTAGCAGGTCTGTTGTGTCTCGTGTCGCAAGTTCAGTGACGCAGTAATGACGATTTTCTCTGGCCAATCAGTGACCAGCAGAGTTTACACGTCACGTTTTGGTAACGGTACGGCTCGCTTGGAACCTCGGCTGAGGTGGTACTAAAAAAAGGACCAGGTACTGTTTCCAGTGGAAAACCCCCCAAAAGTGAGCTGTACTCAACCGTGCCGTGCCGTACTATGCAGTGGAAAAGCACTTATAGAATGACATTTCCTGAGGTTAATGAAAAGCGCAGAACTGATAAGGGATTTAGGCAAGCAACCGATGAAGAACACCATGTCCAGCATTCCGCTCTTACTGACATTGGCATTGACATGATCACCAGTTTCCCTTATGATTAAATGGTTTGTCTTGGTGTTCTCTTGTAACTTTTGACAGCTCTATGGCTTTTCCCTATTTAAGGTGCGTTCACACCGGACGCGAAAGAAGCGTCAGGAGCGAGTTATTTACATGTTAAGTCAATGCAAAGACGCGAATTGACATCCTGCGGCACGATTCGCGCAAAACGCTCAAGTTGAAAAATCTGAACGCGCCAAGTTAACCAATCAGGAGCTTGCTCTTGTAGTGACGTGATTACTAGCAAGCGGAGGCAGACTTCTGAAACTATGGAAGACAAAATCATCATCTCTGTATGATACATCTTCGTACTTTCATAAAAACAGGAATAAAAGGAAATACATAATATATTCATTAAACCAGAGTTTGCCTATGAGATATACCCAAAACGAATTTTACCTCCTGTT
>JAUMHG010000180.1:54365-64884 GCA_032359395.1 Enteromius anoplus | reverse complement strand
TTAATAATCCGGGGACTGTGAACGTAGAGTACCAGCGGGGGTGGAGCCTGGTGTAGAAGCTGGTGTTGATGTTACAGATAGGGAGCCAGTGCAGTGTTGACAGAACGGGGCTAATATGCTCATACTTCCTGGTTTCTAGTAAGGACTCTAGCTGCTGCATTTTGAACCAGCTGTAGTTTTTATCAAGCATGCAGAGCAACCACTCAATAAAGCATTGCAATAGTCTAGCCTCAAGGTCATAAATAGAGCCCTGTATTTAGGCCCGGGTCCGACGGGCCCCAACTTTTTTAGTTCAGCCTCGGGCCTGTTTTAGGCTTCTCCTTATTTTTACATTTTAGACATCCATCAATTAGTGATTAAAAGATTGCCATGCGTTGCCAGTGAATACAACACGAGACCGTGCTCCACAGCTAAAAGCGACTCCACGGTATTTATTGTCCTGCAGCCAGGGGCATCGTAGTTGGGTGAAAAGTGGGACTAAATTATCAGGGCTCCAAGTGGGGGGAGGACCCCTGAGGAGGGAAATGTTATTTTCCATTAAATATAATTTTAAGATCACAATAAATGTTGTTAACTAATGTAAATGCTAATATTTTGGATGAATGCATCAGTTGATTGATGTATTAAATGGTGTCGTAGGTAGTTGTGAACCTCAAGCTTATGGGGGCCCATGGCCACTCCTTGTGGTTAGGGCCCGGAATTTGGTGCTACGTCCCTGCCTGCAGCAGCGTTCAATTGCACGCAATAATCCTGCCTCAAAAAAGCCCCAGCAAAGGAATTATCATGAATGTATCAGGGGAAAACAATAAGAAGACATTTGAATTATTTACTCATAAACAAGTGTTTTCGGAGTCTTAGTTGCAAAGATGAATCTCCTCATAGACACGCCTTCAAAGAGAAGTCATCTTTACCGATTATTTAAGTTAATGAGGTTAATAATTTTTGTTTTCTATTTTTTCGTTAAGTGGTAATTTAAAGCTTTCTATAGATATATTTATCAGGTCTTTTTTTGCTGAGTTTCGGTTCATTTTTGTGAAGCGCTCCTGTTCAAGATTAGAAGGCAGAACGCACTTGTTTTCTTTATTTTATAAAATCATGTTTACTGTCGGTGCACACAAATAAAGGTAGACCCTTTAGAGTTCTGAATGACGTATTACTCCTACCTTTATCAAAGAAAATGAAGGTGAAGGCTATAAAATCCAAGTGCTGCCTAGTATCTCTATGTTCTGCAGAACGCGCTTTATAGTGTCACTCTCTGCACAAACCATCAGGTCGCACATTTATTATTTTAGCGTTTAACGTTTAAACATTGTTATATGTTTAAACTGTTTAAGCATGTCTATACATTTTTTAAGGCAGGTCATGAGGATTTGAAAAGGCTAAATTGATCAGTCATACTTTATGATCAGCTCACTATCTGCCGCTGGCTGCTTGGTACATAAAAAAGCACAAACTTATTTTTAACGAACCAAAAAAACGCTTGTGCGCTGGCTTCGGCTCAGGCATGGTGGACATCTTGAGCGCTGATTCAGGCTGAGACATGGCGGACAACTTGAGGTCATGTCACATGCTGCGTCCGAAATCGCTTACTTCCCTACTATATAGTACGTGAAAAACAGTATGTGAGGCGAGTAGTATGTTCGACTTCATAGTATCCGAAATTCAGTAGGCGAGAAGTACCCGGATTGACCTACTGCTTCCGGCCGAATTCTATAGTAGGCACACCATGAACACTTTCCTATCCCATGAGGCTCCGGGAGAGGAGGTGTCATTATTAAAAAAATGGCGGAAAGTTGAGACCCGGCTCATTTTAAGTGTAAGCACCTCAGTAAGAAAACATTGCTTATTGTGATTAAATTACACTTGTTTAACACAATCTAAATAAACGTATGACTTATTGAAAGTTTAAATCGTCGCGCCGTTGTGACGACACGTGACAGCATCAATATGGCGGATATAGTACGTTCGAGTTCCATTCTACCCCCATTCATACTATATAGAACGTACTGTTTTAACAGTCGGGTAGTACGTTCAATTTTAAATGTAATACCTACTTAAGAAGTATGCGATTTCGGACGCAGCCACTGTGTCTCAGATACCGACCTAACGTCTGATTCATGCTCCTCCTCCGAGGGACACAGCAAATGCAGAACCAGATTTTAAGTTGATTCTGTCTTAAGCAGATCAGCTACTTGGCTGGGTCCATACCTGTTAATACTCTGTTGGAGATGCTGCTGGATCCTGTGGTGGCAAAGTCTGTAATGTAAGTCTGTAAAAGTCTATAATTCTGTAATGACTGGGGCAGACGAGGGTGGATCCAAATGCAAGCATTCATAGGCATGGTCAAACACAGGCAGGGTCAAATCAATGGCAAACAGAAGTAATGGAGACAGGCAAACTCAGGAATTTGAGTCTGTTTGTAACTGAGTCCAATGATGGTGTGAATGGTGCAATGGTGGATGGGAAATGAAGTCCAAAAGTAAACCAAGAGTCCTGTGTGAGTGTGAGTAGATGATAGGTGTTCTCTGGAGGAGCTTGAGGGCACTCGTGACAGTTGGCTATCGCTACAAATATACTGTATGCTACTTAAGACTGGTTTTGTGGTCCAGGTGTGTCTTCCTATGTCACAAAAACGCTTGCAATGTGGTATTGGCCTACACTGACCTTACATCTAAACCTAACCCTTACAGGAAACTGTGTGCAATTTTAGATTTTCAAAAAAATGCTGTCTATGAACACAGCTAAGGTAGTTTAAAAAAAAAAAAAACTAATATTTATTCACGCACAAATATTTCATTCCCACTCTTTCCCTCTATAATCCTTTATATTCAATTTAGTTCATGCTCCTAACAGTCAAAGAAAAAGCAATCCCAGGTAAACAATCTATAACTACAGAATGTATCTCACTTTTGATTTCCTGTATTGACTCAGAAATCCATGGGGTTTTGACTAGAGAAAAATCCTGGGTGACATTTTGATCGTAGGGGCTGGGCTTGACTAATCGATAAATAGTGTGAGAGACTTTCTTCTCCAGTCATTAATAATAGAATCTCATTTGAAGCTGTTGCTTAGGCAACCATATGGCAGTTTCTGTGGCAGTCCTGCCTCAGCGAGAGCGAGGGAGGTTAAAACTCAGACTGAACACAATGTCTGAGGTAACACTCCTTAAGCTGCTCTGCCTTATCAGACAGAAAACATAAAGCACAAGACGTGTGACAGTGTCAAGCTTGGGCCACTTAGGAGTAGCCCTGTCTTGACAGCGAAGATTAAAATAAACGGGTAAACTGAAGAGATAAAAAAATGGAGTCTGGATTTTAAAAAGCACTTCAACATTATTTCCTCAGCTATATTTCATATATATTATATTTCCATATTGCTATATTTTTTTGTGTCAGAGAACCAAAATGTCACTATTCTGGGAAAGAGGTCTTTGAAAAGCATCCATTAGCTTTCAAAAGTGTTCATGTGGGATGGAGGATATGTCATTATAATGATGTTATGCAGCTTCGTAATGATTTGGTATATTTGTTTTATAAATATAAGCTAAATATATGTTGTTAACAGCACAGCTAAAGACATTTTTTTACATTAAAAAAAAATAAAATATATATATAGACATATATATATATATATATATATTACAATATTTACATTGAAAACATGACCAAGAAATATATTCGTAAATATAATGTATAACAAATATTTTTATAAATATATTTTAACATCTATGTATGTTTATAAGTCATTTTGTTTTTTCTTTTTTATAAATCTGAAAAATTATATATATTTTGCTGTGTGACCTGACAGTTTGGATAAATGGAAATTAAATTTAAAATAAATGTATTTTTTAATATGCTAAAAACAATATTCAGGGACCCTAATAGTTAGCATGCATTTCTTAACTAAGGGCCCTTTGGAACTGTAGTGTTTATTTCATGTTGTATGTGCCTATAGTGGCCTGGAAAAATAGTGGTCAGTTTGCACAAGTGTAAATGGTCTTGGTGTTCAGTTTCTTTTGGTAGTTCAGGGTCGAGTAGCCTGAGGGTGTGGAGGCCCTTGTTGCACATGTGGGAAAGGCATATACCTTACTACAGTACCAAACCAGCAGGTAAACTGGCCCCTTACAAATACTGGCAGATCAGGCTTGCATGTGTGCTGAGTAGGATGCTTTGGAAAAGACAACAAGGCCTCTTTTCACCATCATGCTGAGTCAGGTCAAAAATACAGCAGAGCCCCTTAAAAGGGGTTTAAATGAGGGGCTGGATGAGTGGATAACCTGCTTGGGCAAAGGATGCAACTTGCAAATTATGTTAAAGAAATAAAGGAAATAATCATTTTAGGTTAAATTCTTTTAATCACATCTATATCATGGAAAATAATTGTAAATCATGATTTTTGTCACACATTGTACAGTACATACACTAACCCACACACACTTACTCAAAGCTGTCGACACAGGCATGAAGACCACACTGAGGCTTCACTTTTTCAACCCTCCTCTTCCTTTGTAGTCAGAAAGCCAGAAGATCAAAAGCATCATGACTTCAAAGTAGGAGGAGCAAGCTATCGGCAAACCATGGGGTTGAGCATCTGTCATAATGACTGCCGTGTTTTGTAGACTAGTCTTCGGTTTGGGGTTCAACACGGGTCCGTGAGGAGAAGGGCATCAGCAGTTCTGCGGTTCTGTCTCTTGTGTTCTTTCACACATTGTGGTTTCTTTTGGTCTGAGTTTGCAAAGTTTTTGTGACATGCAGAGGAACTTCAAGACTTTGATGGCCAAAAGCAAGATGGCCATTATTTTCTAACTTTTCATACATTTTTGAAGCAGCTCACATGTCCTGTAAAAAAGTTCCAGAGCAGCAAGTGAAAAATCATCAATCACCACTTTGGTAATGTTTTAGTTCTGGGATGTCAGAAAGGCTGCATTTTTTCAGCTTTTAAAATAAGAAATTTTAGTTTAATACAGCATAACTTTGAAAAAGGTTTAGCAAGGAAAAGTTTCGAAAGGATCTGACACTTTCAGAACACCAACCTGGAGCTGTAATGAGCAACATGGGGTGGTGTAGTCTAGTGTTTAATGATCTCAGCTGGCAAAAGAAAAGGTGTATTTTCAAACCTCAGAAGGGTTGATCCATGAACCACCACAACACCATTGTGCCCTTGAAAGTCACTTGACCCATTTAAGCCTGTGGGTAACTAGTTGCCAAAGTCTCTACCATTCTTTTTCCGTCTGTAATGTTTACAGAACAAAACAACCAAAATCAACCAGATTCATACTGTCGTTCATACTAAAATGCATCCAGCAACTGAACTGTGTGTACTCTCAGAAATAATGGGACAAAAGATGGACAATACATTTTCAAAAGGTATACTTTTGTACCTATTAGGTTCAAATATGTACACTTAGGTTAAAATATTAATATGTTCCATTTATGTACCAAAATTGACTCTTTTGGCACAAACTATGTATATAATTGTATAATGCATATTTCAATTTCACAAAGAAATGTGCAGCATTTTGTTAATTAAAACAATTAAAGCAAATCGTGAGAAAATAGTATTGTGAAATGAGCATTGTCAATCGTATTGCATCATGGGTTTAGTAAATCGTTAAAAATCCCTAGGGCTTTAATCAGACATGAGCAGACATACGATTTTTTTTCTGACACACTGGACTTGTATCCATGAACAGCATAAAAAATATCATGCTTGCCAATCCAAAAATCCACATGTGGTTTGAGCTACAATTAAATGTGATTTTTTTGGATTTCGTGAGATCAGATTTCAGGTAGTTTTGCTGAATCAGGATGTGTGACATTTGTAAATTTTATTGTCTGTGTCTGAATATACTGCTTTCTGCTCACCGTATGACATATATACAGTGAATGTGCATGACCGAAACACAATTTCAGACAGTTAAGTTCAACAATGTGTCAAGTTTTCCATCCTCTCTTCCACACTGGCAGTTGCTTTCAGTTGGATGAAAACATCTCTCATAAACTAGCAAAGTACTGTATGTCCTAAGATGACAGTTCGGTAGATATTGTCTACAGTTTTACAGTTTTTACAATACTTTTTCACCAATACGGAGTCTTCATGTCATGTCTCTAGACACATAATTCACAACAGTGATCAAAGTGCACATATTTCACTTAACACTTTTTTACAAATGCTTAAATACAATACACATTAACTTAACATCAATGTTTTACTATGTGACTAAGTGAAGAAAATGAGGACTGAGTACGTTCCCCAAATATCCCCCAAATTCTGTGTCATTGTTATCAATATTTGTTTTTCCTACAATAAATGTCTTATTAAAGGGTGATAAACCTGGAAGCATTTATATTGTTGGATGAGACAGGGTTTAAACTGGCCATGACATGGAGGAGAGGTTGAGAGCTCAGAGGTTCAGAGGGGCCCAGAATTATATTCAGTGGGGGTCTGACCAAACCAAATGAAAAGAAAATAAAATAAAACACAATAAAACAAAAAGCAGTTCCTATCAATTGCACCAAAATCTTGGTTTCTTTATATTTTCTTCTTATTTATATATACTTATCCTCTTATTTAAAATTTTGTGAGTTGAATATTTCATCAATAATTTTCAATTATTTGAGTGTCTGTACTTTTCTCTTTAGTCAATGATGTATGAATGTATGTACAGTATATGTTACATCCACACCAGGCTCCACCTCCACCTCCACCTCCACATTGCGTGTGTTACAAATAATGGCTGTTTTTAGTTTTGTGTGAAGTATTTTGAAAATTGTAATAAAGGTTCTGTTATTAGTGCAAAAACAATGTAACAAACCTAATGGCTTTAATCAGCACCAAAATGACAGCATCCTAAAGATTAGATTTTGAAAACAACTGTGGTTTAACACATTGTGTAATGTATATAGTGTGTGTTATTTTTTCCATTTAAACATCAAGTGATTTAAATGTGATAATGGTAACTTTTTGCATTTGATTTGTTAGGACTATATTTGGCTGAGATCCCAGTAATTAAAAAATCTGTCATTTGAGGGTGCAAAAAATCTAAATATTAAGAACACTACTTTTAAAGTTGCCCAAATTAAGTTCTTAGTAATGTATATTTCTAATGAAAAATATTTTTTTTTGCCATGGTAGAACATTTGCAAAACATTTTCATGGAACATGACCTTCATAATGATTTTAGGCATAAAAGAAAAATAGATAATTTTGACCCATACAATACCTTGTTGGCTGTTAAACAATACATGTCCTACTTATGACTGGCTTTGTGGTCCAGGATCCCAAATGAGTAATGATATTTCTGTCAATCTCTTTGTTTACTGTGCTAAAACTGAAACAGACATGAACTTTGCAGCCTTATTAAAAGTCATTTTCTACTATTTGTCAACAACTGCATCATAGGACTCAAGGGAACATTGCAATTCATGTTGTTTAAAAGAAAGTCAAAGTCCATCTCATTCCAGCTCCTCCTAATAGACTCTCCTGACTAGCGCTCTGTGTTTTTGGATCCAGGCGAATTATTTTGCTTTCATCAGGAGAGCTGATCTGTTGGCATGGAAATCAAAATGCAAATGGCTGTGAAAGGAGGATGCACTCGATAGAAATTCAAATTGCACAACCAGCCACTTGTAATCATGAGCGAATTCACAGCGCAGTGTTGACATTATTAAATTTTGAGACAGATTAAGGCATTATGGGAAGCTTTTTGTAATCCAGCAAATCAGCATATTGCTTCACGTTCGCCAACATGCTCATAAATTCCATTAGAGGTGGTTTAAGTGTGATCTCAGCATCTGAGATTGAGCGTGATGTTTGTGTGTGGGTTCAGAATTACACCTGTGTGAGTTTTAAAGAAACATGATGGCCAATGATCGCTCCTCTGCTTATATAAACTGTCAGCTGAAAACATTCGCTCTAATCGTGCTTTCGACACGTAGTTGGCTTTATTAACAAACTGCTTCAGAGGTCAAATTAAAGGTCTCCAGACTTTTTTTATGGGTAAACTTTAAGGTCGCTTTATTTTGTTCCACTTATGTTCGGTTTTAGCCGCATTGGCTAGAAGGTCAGCAGCGGAGCGGCTTTGCTTGATTTTAGGTCTTTTCTCAGTACAGTAGTTCATGTTGCATGTTTGACTCCATCTGTAGGGAAAGAGTGAGGGGGTGGAGAAAGATAGAGGTATAGGAATCACAATCTTTATTTTTATTTGACCTTTGACCCTTGTGATCAGTGCATTCCCACATTCTTCCATCACACAGCTATGTGAGTGACGGGGTCACTCAGCAGGTCAGTCTTATGCGGGAAATTGTTTGGATAGAGTGTTGGTATTATCTTCAATCCCCAAACGTTGCTAGCTTATGATAGCTCAAAGGCATAGCTTATACTTGACACTTCTATTCTCTAGAACGTTGTCAGAGCAAATGAGAAACCAATAAGCTGTAAATCTTCAGAATTCAACAGAAAGCTCCACAGATTTCTGCAGAATTTAAATGGCTTCATTAGCCCTATTTGAATGGGAATCATTTTTCAAACTATGTTTGAGTTAAAAGGATGTTTGTGATTTCACATACTGATCCAGAAGGATTTGGATCTTTGTTGTTTTCTTTTTTAAGGATTAATCTTGGTTAAATACAAGTTAATGTCACAAATAAAAGCATAATTGACGTGCCATCCTTTAAAAGAGTCAAGGTTACTGGCACTTACAATGGAAGCAAAAGGGAGAAATTTAAAAACATGTAATTAAAAAAGCAGTTCTTCTCTTATAAAGTTGTATATTATTATTTACGGTGGTTTTAAGTTTTATGGAATTGGATTGTCATGCCGACAAAAATTTAAAATCAGATGCAACTATACACAGAAGTGATTACAAAGTTTATTGCGACTTTTTATCTCACAATTTTGCCTTGTTTTTTTTCAGAAATGCGTAATACAAGCTTGCAATTCTGTATATAAAGATATAAAGTCAGAATTGCAAGACATAAAGTCAGAATTGTGAGTTATAAAGTCAGATTTGTGAGATATAAAGTAACAATTGCAAGATATAAACTCGCAATTATGAGAAAAAAATGCGTGATATAAACTAAACTACGAAGTTTAAAGTCGCAATTGAGAGTTATAAAGTCCAATTTTATGTGAAAAAAAGACTAATATTTATATATAATTATATCTCACAATTCTGACTTTATAACTTACAATTGTGACTTTATGTCTCATAATTCTCATTCTATGACTCACAATTCTGAGAAAAAAGTGAGATAAATTGTGAGATAAAGTCGCAATAATATTTTTAAATTTGAATTCATTTTTATTCAGGTTCAGCACAATGAATACAAATGCAGTGCAATGAGCATAAAATGTAAATTAATCTTACAGTTTGCTTAATTATTTTAATCACAGTAATATACAGTTATACTACGCTCATTTAGTTCTTATGTAATATCTGCTTTGGAAAAGTTTGGTAGAGATTCATATTTTTTTAAGTCTAACAAAATAAGAGCAAAAAGAGATGGGCCACAAAGATGATTTCAAGAGCTGAAATCTATCAAAAATGATGCCTCATCTTAGATGCATTGAAGCCACAACTCTATCACAGTGTGCAGTTTCCATTTCCTTTCTGTTATACTTCGAAATCTAAAACTCAGGATATTGAGTCAGTCATTGCCATCAACAATAATGCAGAACGCACTGACGCATTATATCAGTCCAGCATCATTCTGACAAACATTAACAGCTCTCTGATTGCAGCTGTGGGATTTTAAAATAGACTGTGCATAAAAATGAACATCAAAAACAATACCTGTGCAGTGCATCAGTATTCTAATTACATACTTCTCAAACTACCTTTTATATCTTATAGTACAGATTGCACATGAAATATGCTTAGAGGAGCAATATCTTTTTAGATGTATCTATAAGATGTTATAATTTGTTTTGAAGTCACACAAAGATAAAGCATTTAATATTAAGCATTAAAATGAACAAAAAAAATGGTTTCAATAACATGATGTTCATTTTTGAGTCAGTTTGTAAAAAAAAATATTTATGCAGATAATGACTTGAATGTGTTCATCTTGTTTTACATGTCATAAAAATGGGTGTGCGTGTGTCCTAAAAAAAAAAAAAAAAAAAAAAAAAAAAAATATAAATATATATATATATATATATCTGTTTATTAAATATTTATATATATATATCTGTTTATTAAATATATATATATATATAAAAAAAGATATGTACATGTAAATATTTTCACAATATATATTGTATGAGTGTTTTTATATATACATAACAAATAATACACAGTAGATATGCATATATTATGTAAACAACACACACACACACACACACACACACACACACATATATATATATATATGCAAGGTATATGTCCGTTATTGGTTTGTGCTGTTTGAATATATATAAAACATATTCTTTACGTTGCCTGATGTAACCATCAGGCTGGAAGTGTCAGCTCCAGTTTCTGGATGACACTCCAGTGTTTCAGTAACTGTGTGTCTGTTGT
>JAUMHG010000180.1:33509-54265 GCA_032359395.1 Enteromius anoplus | reverse complement strand
AGGTGGAGGAAGACAAAAAACGCAGAAGCCGAGGATAGGGAGTGAGCGGTATTTAAGGCGGAGGAGGAGAGATTCGCTGGGTTATCAGTTATAAGGAGATTGGTGCTCCTCCTGAAATTTGATTAATTGCTTAATCGTCATTACAATTTCCACGTGGATCTACAAAGAATCAGTTATTAACATTAATTTTTTTCAACAACACCTCAGCCGTACAGTCTTGTGTTGTGTTCGCGTCATTTTACTGATGACTTGAAGTACAACGTACAACGCAATATTCACCAAACGCTTGGTCTTAAAAGATGGATCTTGCTCCTCTGAACTTCTACCTGTAAGTAAAATTAATAATTGATGATTGTATTTTCTAGCGATCGTTCATAATACGTATTTGTTTATGTTATGCTGTGTAACAACCCTGCACATGTCTTAGTAACCGGCTAACTTACGTCTCTGTAGTTCTGTTGTTTAGCTGGGGGACTGATGCAATCTAAACATAGTGATTGACGCAGCTTGACTGCCTGTCTGTCTTATTAGTTTAAGTAATGATAAACAATGTTTAACGCGGTGTAATGCATTATACAATGCTGAAGTTTACAACGTAGAGATGTGCCCGATTCACTCACAAAAGCAAATTTTGTACACTTTCCCCGGTAGTCCTTGCTAACTACAGTAGTTGACGTATTCTCTCAGAAAGCACCTCTAGTAATGTCCGAAAGTATAGTTTTGGTACAAGCTCTGTGCTGTGGAGCGCTGTAGCGGTAGACCAATCATAAAGGACTGTGCCATCTGACCAATCACATCCGGATTGTGGACCTTTCAAAAAAATCGAACTGTAAATGTAAAATTCAGTTTGATTAACCATAATTACACTGATTGTATATTTTATTTCATTTACAAATATTACATTAAAATGTATGAATAATATTGTTACATCCACGCCAGGCTCCACCCTCACTCCCTCATTACGATCACAATCACCGGAATACTAGGCACCTGCCACGAATCACCTGACACCAATCAAGACCTCATTACTCACTCCTTAAAACCACACACAACCCAGCATCAGACGTCCGAGCTCGTTCATGAGAAGTGGACTACTAGATCTCTCGAAGGTGACTTCTAGCAAATTCTTACCTGTGATTACTTACCTGTCTCCATTGTCTCCTGGATCCCTTCGTGTCTTCCAGCTCTCACGGATTCCCTCCTCGTACTCCTGGATGTGGTGTGTGGTTGTGGTGTCTTCGTCTCTCCCTCGTCCATTCGTCTCCATTGATCTGCAAACAGAAATACCTGTATCAGTATCCAGTTTATCCATCCTAAGGCTCAACTGCATTACTTTACTCACCTGAACTCTCTCCTGTTGACTCTCCACCTGAGAACTCATTGTTAATAAACTTTACTGTTTTTACTTACCATCTGTCTCCAATCCGCTTCGTAAAAAATATTTAATAATTTCAGTTCGTTTGTATAAAATCAAGATTGTTCTGCTCTCTCTATCACTGCTAAATACAGTAATCGTTTATTAAATCTTAATATGAGGTATTAGTACTAATTAGCATTTTTGCACTCTGTGACTAAAAGATTCATGAATACTCTTTGAACAGAAACACATGCATAGCCTACTCCAATTCATCCTGATATTTCTAGAGAAAGGTCTTTGTTCAGACACAGCATGCACAAAGATCTAACAGAAAAAAAGCCACTTAAAAATCAAACTCCAACTTCTAGACAAACTTCTGTACTTCTAATAATTCAGTGATGGATAATATTTTATCTCATTCTCTTCAAGCCACTCAATAAATATATGCTAGATTTTATGAACCTCAATGAAAAATGTTTTTCATACATAACAGAAGATAAAAGACATTACTCCCTGATTCAAGACATTAATACAAAATAAGTGACAACTCAGTCTCTCTCCTCCTCTTCTCTCACACACTTGCTGTTATTCTATTCTTCAGACAGATGAGCCTCTCATTTATAAGCTCCAAAAAAGCCGCTTTTGTCTAGGAATGACAGAGATATTATTTTCTCTGGCTCTGTGTCCTGCATGCTCTAATCCGCCTTTCCTACCGGAATTGATTTATTCAGATGTGTATCAAGCTGAGCCATCTTTGAACACTTTAATATTGCTTTATGTTCCTTCCCCTCCCTCTGCATTTCTGTTGTATTTCTCTTTGTTTTATTCATGGGCAAAATCAGCAGCAGTCATGATCTCAGCATAAATGCTTATTCTTTCACCTTTCATTGTACGTTTTTTCTTTTTTCTTATTGTATCTCAATTTTATGCCTGACCTGCTTTTATGCAGGAACATCAGAGATCTGGATTTGCATTCAGCTTTGACAAGTACCCGTGAAATCTACTATGGCCTTCAAAATCTTGTCATGTTTTTATTTGCTTCAACCCTCACACATCGCTATGAACAGTTGAATGGTTTGATAAATAAAGGACTGTGTTGTGCTTTTGACTGCAAAGACTTGAGCCACTTGTGAATATTGTAGACATTTGTACATTTGCAGCTCTGCACTCCAAAAATAAATTATTTGGGTGAACTTGCTTTATTTGTGGACAGTACATGGACATACAGTATAAACAACACTTACAGTAAGTTTAATTATCAATGGTCATGGCCATAAATAATAAATTTAGCCATTATAAAGCCAACTCAAAAGCAAGTAGCTATACAGTCCTAAACATTTCATGAATTTACAATAGAAGCTATTAGAATTCCATCTTTTTGGCCATTGGAATATCAGCATCTGCATTAAACTTGAGCTCCATATTTTTCTTAGTTTTTAGATTTTATCTAAAATAAATAGTAAAAATGTATCTAAAAGTTTGATTAAATATTTTTTTATATGTCAGATTTTACATTGTCAAAATTGCCTGCAAGCAATGGCCAGGGTATCTGCAGGAATAAAAAAAAAAATAAAAAAAACTAATTTAAGAAATTTAAAGTTCGTTTTGAGACTTTCACAAATAAAATGAATGCCATATAAGTGAAGTAGGGCAATTTCTATGGCAACTAATCAAACAGTAAAATTTATGATTTACATTTCAGAATTTTCATTTATATTAATCTAATATCTTTGTGTTTTAATTGTTTAAATTCTGAACAATGCCTTAGAATCAGATTTTTGACAATTCACATTTACAAGTGTGTGTTTGCTGCATAAAATATAAGTTGACTTTCGAAAAAAAACAGCAGAAGAGCTTATTGAAAATGCAACTTCATTCACTCTTGCAAAAGTAGAAATATAGCAGTTTGCCCAGTACACACAGTACAAAAAGCAGTGTAGCACCATATTTGAAACATGAACTGTTATTTATCCAATGGAATCAAAGCATTTTAAATTGAAATCGTAACATGGCCATATCGTAATTCCTCTCTTTCTGTGACCACATTTAAAGACTTTCTTGCACCATTCAACTTTTTTTAGTGCCTTACAATTTAAAACAACTAAATTTAACACAGTTTGAGTACCCTGAATTATGCTGTGACATAATTTGTTGCAGAAGCAGCAAAATATATTTTAAACACATTTGATGCAATTTCAAAATAATTAAACTACCTTCTAATCTGGGGTCCTTACGAAGCATCCGCACTGGTTAGCAGGTGAGTATGTGGGCTTTTGAAGACACTGTTGTCTGATTTGCCCTTGCCTGGATCTGTTCCTTGCTTAAATCATTCATATTTTGTCCTGAACAGAGAAAGGTAGGCGGGTAGACAGATAAAGACAAACCCTGAGGTCTACAGGCATGATGAAGTCAAGATTTATAGTCATACAAGAGCTATATAAAACTCAATAGTTACAGTCGGGTCAAGTTGACAGATGAGAACACAGACACGTAGAATCAGGTTAGATATACCTTGAGGGAGTCATCGGATCGGTTTGTCTTTTATTGCTGCCCTGAATGCAGGCAGAGCTGGGACAAACCACAGATGCACTCTTGTGGTTTGGAGGTGCATGGCCTGTCTGTACAACTGCAATACAATCTAAAACACTATCACAAGAGTAAAGTGCATTCCGAATCTTTACCACAAGGGTGCATTCAACATATTCATTTCAAGCTGTCAGCTGACTGTCATTTATGATGATTCTAAACTGTATTTATGACATGTTTTCTTTTAGAAGTAATGTATCTGTATGCTATGTAATGAATATGTTAAACTATGTTTAGGAACATTAATAATTTATAATATAATTTCATTATAATAGACATAATATTATACTCACAAAGATGGTATATCATATTAGTTAATTTAGTTAAATCATAATTAATTAAATACAATTACTATTCAATTTTTTTCAATTGTTTGGTTTCAGTGGATGATGCCAGTGACACAATTAAACAGTATTTTATTTTATTTATTTATAATTTTTTACAAATATAAAAACGTTTTATTTTGTATTGTAATATAATTTAAAATGTGATTTATTATTTGTGATGCAAAACTTTTCAACATCACATGATCCTTCAGAAATAATTTTTATATTGGTGTTCAACTCATGTGTTCAATGTTGAAAACGGTTGTGCTGCATTATATGCGTAATACCTTTTCAGGATTTTTCATCTAATATAAACTTTAAATGTACAGACTACAGACAAAAAAAAAAATCAATCGAGACAATATAAAAGACTTTCCTGTCACTTTTGATCATTTTAATATGTCCTTAATTAAAGCAAACAACTTTTAAAAACTATTTTTAAACTAATATGCAATAATGTGAATTTAGCACTAAATGGACGAGAAACTCAAACATCATCTACGTTACCTGTCTCTGATCTGCATAAATATTTTTGCCCCTCCCATGTTTCTTGTACAGATTAGTCAATAAATGCAGTCAATCCCAGTCAGTGCGTGACTGTAAATGCAGCCAAGCATATTCATTTTTTAGAAGTTACCGTTCAAAATGCACTGCACAACAGAAGCGACCCCGTAAAAATCCCATTTATATTCACCAGATAACACTAATCTTTCCGTTCATACCGAATACGAGCGTGCTTCCCAGAAAACCCTTTTCTTTATGCATGTGTTGCTGTTACTTTCATAGCAGCTTTACAAAAGTTTTCAATTAACCACAGGGCTCTAAATAAGTACTTCAAAGGTCAAGTTCAGCCGACCAAACCTATTCCAGTAATGAAAGAAAATATCTTTCCAGTTAAATTAAAGAGATCTAGAGGAAAGCTCAATTAAAGGAGCTCATCTGAAGAACACAATAGGAGTGCCGACAGAGTGAGATGAGGACACCGGAGCTCTGTGTGGAAAGTGTAAGACAAAGGCCTTTTTAGCCACAATTAGAATATGGCCTTCTTGGAGAATTAGTGGAGGAGAATCTTTTAACGGACTGCATTCTCCCATTGGCAGTCATATTAGTGCTGTAACAAAGACAGTCTCGGGAGCCCTATTTTCAGTCTGTTAATTGAATTGTGTGGGAATTGTTGTGCTGAAACAGTCTTGAAATAGGCGGCTGACGGCGTTAGTAAGACAGTAACAGACATGTGAGTTGACACTGCAGGTTACTCAACAAAAGAAAAGGAAAAAGCACCTTCTTGCTCACAACAGGCGTCCAATCATACACAAGAGTGCACGCTTAAATTGCCCTGTCTGCACAAACACCGACACACACCATTAGCTCAAACACTCTCACGTTCTTTGTCTTCACCTCTGAGCTGTCTCGAAGAAACCACAGATTCCACAGCTCGCCGAGATCCTCGTACAATCCCAAAAAATCCTGCTGCTATTGAGCAGAGCTTCGTTCCAATCCCACAAGCTCAGGAGCGCATTACTGCACAGCTGGATGGAGAACAGGGAACACCGAGTGCTCTTACAGGACGTGCAATGACCCGGTCTGAGTTGTGAGCCTGTCCAAACATCTACAAAGGGAGAAGAGACAGGGAATGAGAAAGAGAGTAAGTCTGAGGTTTAATGCTAATGAAGGATTACATCCAACCATTGACTGCTGTTAAAATAATTAGAAAAAAGTCAAATAGAACATAAAAGTGCAGCAGGAATCTGATAAAGCAATGCCAGCTGTACTCTGATCTCTGTAATCAGGCTGTTTCAGTCATACCGAATATTATTTTTGACTTAGGTAATTTATATTTGAATCAATGCCACACACATTACTTTACAAAATATGTTTCTGCACTTTGGAGTAACAGATCAGCAGTCACTTAAGTTCACAATATTTTGGGAGATGTGGCTAAGTGACAGCATTTTATGACAAAAGACTGATTTTGTGGCTTTATGATATAACATACAGTATACTTTTTGAATGAAAGTTATCATCACATATTTGGAAAGAAAAAATACTTTGAGTTGACTGGTACATTTAAACAAATCCACTGCTTAAACAACTCATAACAATGAATTAAAACACAGAAAAGCACCACCGTTTCCCACTTCAATAATCAATAACTCACAATTAAACATCAGTATAGTGTTTGTTTAATATTCTTAGTTAATAAAAGTAGCAGTCTTGCTATAAAATAGTTTCACTACTTTGGACTGAGTGGATGTTGCCATTTATTTGTCTTTATTTATTTATATTATTATTATTATTATTATTATTATTATTATTATTAAATACATTTGTCAGTTATAATTATTTTAAGAATTAGAGTTGGGAGCTGCTGTGGGGCTTAATTTTATTTTTTATTTGCTTGTGCAGAGCCAGACTGTTTTGTGAAGAGGACAGTTTGAGAATTACACAGTACCCAATATGGATATGAAGCACTCGTCTGATTATTTGACCAGAAATACAGTACAAACTGTAATATTGTGAAACCTTATTAGACTAAAAGATAACCATTTAGTATTGCAATATATTTTAAAATGTAATTTACTCCACTGAAGGCAATGCTATTTGAGACACTGGGTATAAACGAGGGATAATTTCAGCAAGCTGAAAAAAAGTTTAAGAATCACTGGTCAAGGATACAGTTCTTAATAATGATTGCAATCCATGTCTGAAAGTAACCAATAGTATTAGCTTGCGCCATCAGGGTTAATAAAAACAAAACTGAAGGAAAGTCTAGAGAAAACAAGCAATGCAAAATCTGAGCGGTGCTGAAGTGAATCGATGGGTAGCGAGTTTAATTGACTTTAAAGGTTTGATGGAGTCCTGCATCCATATCCTGAGAACAAACACCAACTGGGTGTGACAGCATAGCTGTGAACAGTGTGCTTTGCTTATTTCTGATCTCAAGCTGACGGGCAGATATTTATGAATGACATGCCACTTCACTCAGTACTCACTCGTGAAATGAAACACTGAGAAGCATGCAAGCTCATGCGTGGCAATTAATTTAGATGTTTGACAGAACACACAGGAGTGGGAGAAGAAAAGTACCTATTCCAGAGACCGGAACCGACGCTGGCTTCGATAATCGAGAGTTTGGTAGTGCAGTATAAGTTAGTGAATGTTGAGCGGTAACCCCCTGATGCAGTACAAAATATAATAATAAAGCAAACAAAATCAATTATGTTGCTACATATCTGAAATAGTAATTGTAACACACACACACACATTTTGTGTCCCTGTGTCCTGGACAATGCATGACTGGTTGGGTTTCCAACAATAATACATTGCATGCAATATAAGTGACACACAGGATGATGCATGTTTTCCCAGCATGCATTGCAACTGCTGGTTTTATAATTAGCTGTGCTTGCTAAAGGAGTTATCACTATTATTATTGCCCTGTGGTATGACCCAGAACACCCTAGAAACCGCATAAATTAGTTAAAACCCTCTGAGCAGAACTTAGAAACTGCCTGGCAAGTAACCAGAACATTAGCATCCGCAAAATGTTTGTTTCAGCAAGCACACACAAAATATTGTTTTATTTTGACACTGTTTAAAATGTGTTTATATTTTATAGGCCATATTAGCTTATCTTTGCACTAAAATTAAAAGATAATAATTGTTATGTTTTTCGAGTGTTTTTATTATTATTTTATACCCCTTACTAATTACTGTTCCATTACAGGTTAAATACGTTTTTTTTCAGACATATTAAACATATTATAGTTGCGTACGTATAAACATAGTATGTTTGTCATTTGATCAAATATCATGCTAATATGTGAAGTTATTAAAACAAATATGAATCGTTCTGTGGTGGATTTCAGTCACATGATCGAGGAAATCAAACAGTTTTTCACAAAGTTTCAAGATCAAGGCAAAAAATGTATCAAATTAACTCATATTATAAAAAGAAAGATGAAAGCTTACATGAACAGTCTCTTCGACCCATTGCCTGTTTCAGAATGTTTTGTGATTCAGAATTGCGATTCACAAAACCAATGGTTTTAGACCGCTTTGCGAACCCATGTGACAGGTAAATGTAAAAGAGTCGACTCAAATGATTCATTCAAACAATTCGTTCGCGAATCGGACATCCGCGAGCGGATTACATTTGTGCTATTCACTCTCAAAAGTAACAAGTACGTCTGGAGAAACAAGTTTACGTATTAAGTCGAGTATAAGTCAAGAGAAACATTTGTAAGCTACTCAAGTAAAGTTGAACTGTATTTTTTGTCAAAGCTAATGACTTGTATCGCCTATAGTAAACATTGTAGGCTATTTCCCTTTACCGCCCGAGGTAGCGTTAAAGGAAGTCTCATTTGCATTCTTGATCTCCGCTTGTGATGCTGTGTTACACGGTTCGGTACCCGCTACACCCTCTACAGCCAATCCGCGCCGCCGAGGCGTGTGCCCACCTCTCACATTCATCATCACCATCATCCTCATCCTCACAGTCAGAGCCAGACACCAGCCGAACAAGACACTCTCAGACAGACCTCACATAGGAAGAAAGAGAGAGAGAGATAGCCTACTGAAGCCATCGCTTCAACATTTTTTTTCTCATTAGAAAGGAGTGATCAACATGATCAACTAGTGGATCCGGACAGCTTTTCCAGGTCCATGCTTGGATGTTTATATCTTTTTTTATCTCAGCTTTGAGTTTCATCACTGCAACCGGACACTTCCACTTGTCAAGACAGTCCAACCGCACCGGTATCAGAGCACATACATACATGGGGATCATCGCAGCATTGCCCGGAAGATGTGTATCACTGCTCCGCGACTGAGATCTGTGTCGCCTGCGCTCGTCGTGGGATCGGATCCCTCGGTTCATGTCCCCGTGTCATTCCCAGTGAACTGAGATGGCTCTTTGCGCTGTGCTGCGACAGACACGCAGACCGCGGCAGGAGAACCGGACACATGTAGTTTTAATTACAACCTATTGCTTTTTTTGTATATTACCAGTGAAGCAACTTTGCGCGTTCCCATCATCGTTGAGCGACTGTCAAACACCCACCGGGTGGAACTGCTCCGGTAAGACACCTCTTACTCTGCTCTCTTTAAACTCTCTCCCTTGCGCGCGCTTAGTGTTCTTGCAAGTTTAAGTCTGTTTTAAATCGGGTTGCTAATTATTCACGGAGCTGTGGCTTTATTCAGCGTAGGTTAGCGCACACTTATTAGACGCTGACTCAGTCTTGTGCAACCTGGGGTTAATGTCTTGGTCAAGGTAGGTCATGGACTGTATCACCCAGAAAAAGTATGTTTAATAATAATCAAGAGTTTGTGGTGGAAACTGATTGTAAAGAGGTAAAAGAGAGAATAATTCCAACAACAACAACAAAAAAACTGTTTTTACTCGGGCGGTTCTTACCGGCGTTACGCAAAAACATAGAAGAATGTAGGCTGTAGTCCGATTCAGCAACAAATTACTCTTTAAATGAATCGTTCAAAAAGACTCGAGGATAACAAGTGTTATCAATTCCGCTTATCTCGAATAAACTCACTGAATTCTTAATTGCAAGTGATTCAATTCAAATATAATTAGCACAAGACGTGTGTGCTTAAGATTCCTGACAATTAAATAATTATAGTTACTGATTGACTGCTACACGAAGAAAATAGGCCTACATCTTGTATTTTTGTAATAATTCTAAGGGAATTAAAAGACCGTGGAACATATATTATGCAAAAACTGGAAATTAGTAGTTATCTTTTTTAAAAATCCCAACATTGGTAGCACATCTTATCACCCTACTGGTGTGTACACTGTCAAGATATATAAAAATTATAAAAATAAATAGAATCTTTGAGACTTGTCACTTGGTCTTTATACCGGTTTTAACCCTACATGGTGTACACTGTATTAATAGCCCACATTGAGTGCATATTACACATTAACCTGCTAATATGAATTCTTTAAGAGTAGAAGAGTGTTGTCCCAGTGACTAGCTACAGGTACGATTTTTAGTGTGGATTGGTCGTTCTAAGAGGTAGCTAAGCATTTTCAGTACGCATGCATACTTTTGAGTTAATTATTCGCAAAGATTTTCAACCCCTAGGTCTTCCTAGTAGGCATTTGTGCATGTGAAATCTATGAGGGCAATCATCTGGCCCCAAACAAGAACATCTGGTGCTGCTTTACACTATATCAGCGGAGTAAATGTGGCACTGAAAGGGAGCGCTTGTCAGAGATACTTTGGGAACAAAGGGCCCCGCTGTGCAATTATGTTTCTCTTTAAATAGCTAGGGGGGCAACAGTCTACAAGAAACCTTTCTGTTGCACAGACCTACAGTGGCCTATGTGAGATGATTTGGATCTTATAATTAAATAAGATGAATTAGAGTACAGCAGACCTGTAAATTTGATGTTGACATGTTTTTCTCTTCCTCGCTCTCATTCTGTGCGTGTAGGGCCCGACTCCATCGTATCGATTCCTTCCCATCACGTAACTCCACCACCGTGCTGTCACACATGTTGAAAGCAGAGCTTGATAAAATAAGCTGTCAGATAGACAAGGTGCCAGATGGCTGGCTTGACTATTTTCCAATACAGATCTATCAGAGTCCATTACCCTACAGATCTTTTTGTTGTAAGGTTCTTTTCTCTTTGGCAGACTTACACAAGTCATGCATGCTAGTTTAGGCTGGTCACACCGCTGGTGAACTATTGAGAGCCTCGAGGAACGAATAAAGCGATTGTTTGAAGGTTTAAAAAGCTTGCTTGTCTCCCGCACAGTGGTATACTGCTAATTATTTCTCTTAAATCATATTTTTTTCTTGTTTTTCAGTAAAAAGCCATTTATTTAAAACAAGAAACATTTGGTCGAGAAAGATATTAAGATAGTAGGATTGGCATTGCATTAGTCTTTCCAAATCTGGTTTGGTTTATACTTAAAGCAAGGCAAAAAATAATAAAAATAGCTAGAGGGGGAATAAAAATTAAATAGATACTGTATAGCTGTGTTTGAAAGTCAACTTCGAAAATGTGGGACTGCAAATCAAATGAGCTTCTGCACTCATTCTCAAAGATAGTTCTAAGGGTTTCAATTAACTTGGAGAGTTTACGAGGGACCAACCAAATTTTAAAACATTCTAAAATGTATATTTAAAAAACTTTATAAAGCCTAAAAATTTATAATCTACAGTAGTTGAAATCCAAATTTTATGTATGAAGTGATCTTTGAATCTCACTTAAAACAACCCACAATACCTTTCAGACGTTTCCACTTTATCCTGTTTAAAAGATGATTACATATTTTTACTGAAAACCAACAAGATATTTTAAACAAAGAAGATATTTGCAGGTCTATGCAACTTTAATACAGGAGTGGAGCACCTGACTTTTTGGGCTTTTCATCTGCAAATTTTCTCTCCTTCAGATTATGAAAGACCATAGGGATCAGTTTAATCCTGCACCTCAGCGCTTTATTTCTCATTCCTTAGACACTCTGTACACTAGAGCCTATTTTGATTGTTGGGTGTGTGTGTGAGAGAGAGGGAGAAATAGAAAGACTGTGAGAGGGGAAGGTCTTCTGGGAGAGCTTGTCTGAGCTCCTGGGCTAATGAGGAAGTTGTGGTGCCCTATTTTGGGTTTCTTGGGGTTTTCCGTTCGGCTCTCTCCGTTTTATCCTACCTTTAATGCCATTATTGAGATTTAATCCAGTAGAGCACAGGAAGGATGCCACTACTCAGTCAAGAAAAACGAGGAGGAAGAGAGTCCTCTCCCTCTATTTATCTCGGTTCTGCCATCATTAGTTGGCTCAGAGGAGGCATGACTAATGTATGCCACCAGGAAGATGTTGCCGGGCTAATTGAATGGCTAACACAAGAGTGTATGTGATAAAATAATAATGCAGCTTGGCTCGTTCTGGGAGAAAGAGCGAGTTGGTATTGAATGGTTGAGTGTGAGTTGTGTACCTGGAGGTGAGCAGTAGAAATAAAGGACAGTAATCGGAGACGTCCCTCCAGAGTGCACACTCATAAAGCTGAGTGGTTAGGAAGAGCACCATGTTTAAATATGCATGAC
The DNA here is from genome assembly GCA_032359395.1 of Enteromius anoplus. Lineage (NCBI taxonomy): Eukaryota > Metazoa > Chordata > Actinopteri > Cypriniformes > Cyprinidae > Enteromius > Enteromius anoplus. Next base: position 41,925 of record JAUMHG010000180.1, on the reverse strand, counting down.
GGCAGATGTTTCTGTTTTTCATTCTGAACATTGTTATTTCCTCTGTTCTACAATTCCTACACGTTGAAAACAGGCAGCGGTTACACACCTCTACATCATGCAGATGTAGTACCGGGAAATAGAAATCTAAGCATGTAAATAATCCATTTTTGGCATCGTTTTGACAAATAAATGAGAAATATTTGAGATTTTGCACTATTTACAGTATACGTAACCAATCAAAATGATGATGGCAACCATGTGCTGTAAAATCTTCTGTAAAAGTAGATATTTTCAAATCAGCTTGCTAGATGACTTTCCTTTAAACCTGTAACTATTTGGGCCCAAAGCCACAGTTTTATGTTCTTTAGATAATTACACAATTTCTTTTATGCATAAGCACTAAACAGTAGGCACTTATGCTGTGTTTTCTAGTGGTGTGAAAGATTGAGAACACAGCCCACAAATTTGGATGGGGCTGGATTGGCCAGCTGCACAGAAACAAACATCAAATTCAGTGTTTGAACAATGATCCCTGCGCACAACAAGCAATGAACAAACACAGATGCATCGGTGCATGTCTAGGATGAGCTTTGAAAGCAAATTATAATAAATTACACAGACCTGAAACAATCTAGTGACTGTTATTATGTTATATTTAACATATATAAAGCAACCTACTTCATTTTGAAATGAAGAACCATTTAACAGATTTTGTAATGAAAAAAAATATTTATTTTAAGGTTTATTGCAGCCATGTCTCAATGAGTGCATGTTAACAAAATGCCGTATTTATGGAAATCAGCTAGACTTACAGTAGGTAACAGTAACACACTGAAAGTATAATGTTTAAGCACATCGAACACAGTGCTTAAAATATGAATTATTCCATTGGTCTGACAAAAACTGTTCTTTTAATGATCTTGTAAATTCATATACTGACACAAGGCTTGTTTAACGCGCTGCAGGATGTCTAATTGCGTCTATGCATTGTACATGTAAATCACTCACGCTTAATGCTTCATTCGCGTCTGGGGTGAACGCAAGAATGAATGTCTTGTTACGTCCACGAATGCATTTGGTTATTAACATTTGCTGTAATGTAATCGCATAGGCTGATATCGCGATTGCGATATGATTCATCGTGCAGCGCTACGTAATGGTTTAATGAGCTGCAACAAAATAAAATGAGTGAGAACTAAACTAATGTTCAGTCATTATAATACTGATTTCTCGTGGAAAAAGTTAGTTTAAAAATATACATTTACAGACAAATTGGCCACCAAACGCCACTTTCAGATGTCATGTTTATTTTTTAGCTCAACTGCAATGGGATATCAAAGGCAGCAAAGGAGATATCTGTGCTGCCTTCAGAATTCGATCAGAAGAAGGTACTTCCAGAGACAGGAAGCAAAGCAGAATTTGAATTTGGATGTGCCTTCATGCCTTTTCAGCCTTGGAAATTTAGAGCTTTTGGACGCAGCCGTTGTAAAACTAGCCAAACACCCATTTGAATGGCTATGTCTGGGTATGTCAGTTTTGCAGAGGTTTCTGTGACATTCTTTGGACACTAAATTCAATTTGAGACAGATTATATCAGGTAGCTATGGTTTAGATTTGTTTAATAATGCAAACAGAGGTTTTCTAAAGCAAGAGTGAGTGAAACCAGATAAATAAAAGGGGAAATACCTTCCAGTTGAAAAACTCATCACGTTTTTAAGGTCAGCCTCTCGGGCAATGTTTTCTCTTCATTTTCAATGCAGTAAAAAGGTTGCTCTGCTTTGGAATGTCTGGAATTCAAGTGGCTTCCTCATTTGTTAAATTAGCACACGTAATAGAATTTCCTGCATTCTGGGAAATATGTTATGCCCCTGAAACGCTTCAGATATTAATTAAGGTGTGTATTTTTGTTAGCGCGTGCTCTCTGCCATCCGAACTCGCAATGCGACGTGATTCTCCAGATAAAATCTTGAGCGAATGTGATTTGTCTGGCTACACGAGACAGACAGGAAACGCTGTTCATTCGATCGGTACTTATGGGCAGCTGTCACATGCAAGCCATATGGTGGTGAAACGGAGCTCGACTCCCAGGGGCTTTGGGTCGATCCTCCACAGGTGTGCCAGAAGGTGCGAAGTTCAGACCTTATTAACCTTGTGCACACTTACCCAGTACTCCAAGGGTACCTTCAAAAAAGTCACAGACAGAGCTGCGTCCTTCATTTAACATGGGTTCTGTTCCTGCTTGTCTATTTTGGAAAATGAAAGCCAAAGAGCTCAATGGTAGATTAATGATGAGAGTATAAATACTACACTAATGGCCGGTCTATTCTTACTGGACCATCTGTTATGAGAGACAGGGTAGTGCTCACTTACATGCGTTTGTTACCAACATGGCTAGAATCAACAATCATCAGTGACTGACCCACAGCTCTGAAATCACTTCTGAATTAATGAGATGTTACTGTATGTGAAAATCTGTTTACTACAGTAAATATTGTATTTGTTTTTCTTTGATGGATATAAAACCCTGTGGATTTATCTAAACAGGAACATGGTTTGTGTTACATTTGCAGCACATTATTAGCTGTTTGAAAGTGTAGTTAAGCCAAAGGTGTCAGATGTTGTTAAGCGCGATACATAAAATGCATCATGATGTTCTGATACATCATGTAGATGACCCTATGTAATTTTCTGTTTCAAACATATACTGTACAGCTGAATTAATCTTAATATTGCCACTGTGTGGTATTTACTAAGTTGAGTTGAGTCAAGAATGATCAAAAAAGAAAAAAGATGACTACAGAAGTCCAGCATACATACAAAAAAAACTCAAAGAATGAGAAATGTTTAATTTCTTATGCTTTAGCTTAAGTTATATTATATGTACCATAATTTGAAGGTTATTAATTAATGGTTATAATAAAATTATAACAGACAACTTCCAAAAGTTTGGTTGGATTTCTAATCAGGCACTGATTAGAGTAAGCAATAAAGGTTTTTTGAGCCAAATGGAGGTCCTTTGGAACCCGATTCAGTGGGCAGATTTAATTTTTCATGACCCTAATCCTTGATTACCATGCAAATTTGAGAAACAATGAAAACATTTTATTCAGAATTTTCTATTTTGCAGCTGTAAGTTACCCAGCAGTTTCTTCTCTGTAGAGAAACGATTCACTTTACATTTATTTTTATAAAGAACATTTATCTTTTTAATGCCTACTTTTCCCCACATTTGTAAAATATTGCACATTACTCAGCATAATATAACATTTCTGTTCATACAACAGCGGCTTGGTAGCAGTAACTCGCTTTAGGTAATGCTACTGCAGATGCTCAGTAGCTTTTGCACCCTGCGGGTTAACGATACTCAATCCATTTGCATATTCATTTATTCATTTAGCAGATGTTTTAGTTCAAAGAAACTTTGCCCCGAGTTCATTAGCACAACATATGCAAGCACAGATTTCTTGTGATGTGTTGTTTGTCAGCAAATGTTTGGATATCTCTGGTGTCATCTTTAGTAGACATTCAGGTCTGTTGATGTCATTTCCTATGCCACTTCCTGTGTTCTGTGCACCCACCCGAACTATATTGCATGTTACCAACACTATGTGTTTCTTCTTTAAAGAAAAAGAAGCTAAGCTAAGAAGAAAGCTTCACAAAACCAAGCTACAGTGTAAACTGAAAGTTAGTTTTTTTTAATGAGTCAATCAAAATGACTCACAAATGAGTCACACACAAACTCTAAAAGGTCTCACTTACACACTGAAATAGTCGAAGTGGTTACCAAATTAACATCTGACTCACTCGCTGAACCACAAGCCATTACTTTCAGTCATATTCGATTCGAAATAAGAGATGCAACATACTCTAATAGACAAAGATGTTCTTCTGCTTGTGAACATTGACCTACAAACAGTAGATTGATGGCTAAAGCTTGTTTCTTTTCCTATTCAGTGATGTGTGATTTCTTCATGGAGGCTTTTAGCAGCGCATGTGAGATTAATCATTCAATTGTGTAACCAGTTTTTAATTAGCCGTGTTTACCTACTCTCTCTCTCTCTCTCTCTCTCTCTCTCTCTCTCTCTCTCTCTATATATATATATATATACTTCTTTATGAAAAATAATAAAAAGCTAAAAAATTAATAAAAAGCAATCTTGTTTTTATCTTGCCAAAACTGTGTGATTTGCATAACACAACCCACAACACAAGTAAGTTTCAAACGGTTTGTATGTTTTTAGCTTTTCTCATATTTCTGAATTCTGCTGATGAGAAAACCATGCTATGCTCAAAAAAACTACGACAAAAATACTATTATAATGAAATGTTTAGCTGACTGATTATGCAGGATTATTCAAATTATTTTAAAATTAAAGGAAAGGTAACAAGGACTTTCGGGCATTCAGAATTGTTTACAATGTTAAAAAGTTGGATTCTTATGCTACGCATAGACAAAACACTAAAAAAATAAAAAACATAAAAAAAAATATATGACCCAGTATTTATGAGTGTGTCTCAATCAGCTCCCTAGCTCCAGAGCTGGTGAATCAGTAGATTGTGTACACGAGTTTGGTCACTTAATGCATGTTGGGACAGTGATCACTCGAATTCCAGTGACGTGATTACGTGTAGCGTCAACGGACAAAATAGTAGACCGTCATTATTGGAATTAATACATGTAAATGAAGGACCAATATCATTTTCATATTACTTTTTATTCTCTTTAATCGCGTTGTTCTACTACATGCTCTCACAACATTTCAGCCTAGTATTAAATCTAAATGATAATTATGTGTACATTACAAGTCTAGCATTGTGTGTTTATGTTGAAATATTCTAAAAAAACGTTCCGTCTTTTGAAATCTTCTATCGTATGTCATTATATTTATCACGTTTGTTTGTGTTGTTTATGTTTCACGCTTCAGAAATGTGACGTTATTTCCGGTATGGAAGCATAGTGAACACCAATCACTGATCTATAACAGGAAACTTCTAAGGTTACATAGTTAACCCATGTTCCCTGAAGGAGGGAACGGAGACGTTACATATGGGAACTCGCATGAGAGACCAACTGTCTTCGAGTCTTTGAGAAAAGGCCAATGAATATTGGCGTGCAAGAATTATAGCCAGGCGCACCTTATCACAGCGTGAGTATAAGAGGGCACGGCTGGAATGCACTTACAGGTTGTCACTGAGAAGCTGAGTTCGCGTCAGCGCAATCCAGGGTTGTGGCAAGGAGATGTGACGTCTCCGTTCCCTCTTTCAGGGACCGTGGGTTACCTACGTAACCTTAGACGCTCCCCTTCAGTCGAGTAGTCCGACGTTATATATGGGAACAGACCCGTGGAAAGGGCCACACCGGTGCCGACAGGTAAGCGTGTCAGCAGGAGAGTCTGCACGTAACCTTCCCAACGCCCTGGGGGCCAAAATTAGGGACCCCGATGGGATGCCAGTTTTTTTTGTTTTTTTTTTACTGAAGCATGGGTTGGGGGGGCAAAGACATGAAGATTTCTTACATGATAAGATATGGATATAAGGGAAGGGAAACACAGCCTTCTGGCTGACTGTGGAACAAGATGTTAAAGCCACAACCTACTGGTGAAGGAAATCCAGTAGGAGCACAGTCGGGACTGACTCCGCTCCGAGTCCGACTGCGGGGCAGGAGGAACGGGTTCGCCTTGGCCTCTGGGAACCACTGAAAGCACAGCAGCAAGCCAACACCAGCTGGTCTTCCCGCTACCTGCTTGTCTGATTTAAGACACAGCCTCCTCGTGGAGGTCATAGAACCTGGCGAAGGTGTTTGGTGTCGCCCAGCCATCAGCCCTACAGATATCTGCCAGAGAGGCACCAAGTGCCAACGCAGAGATGGAGGCAACACTCCTTGTGGAGTGGGTTCTCAGACCTAGGGGGGCACGGCTCTCCCTGGTATAAATAAGACAGGGAGGTGGCATCCACCACCCAATGGGCCAACCTCTGTTTGGAGAGAGCATTCCCTTTCTGCTGACCTCCAAAGCAGACAAAGAGCTGCTGATAGGGTCTGAATCTCAGAGTGCGGTCAACGTATTGGCGCAGTGTGTGTACTGGACAAAGCAAATCTAAGGCCGGGTTTGCCTCCTCCTGGGGCAGAGCTTACAGGTTCACTACCTGAGACGTGAAAGTATGCGTCCTTCAGGTCGATGGCTGCGAACCAATCCTGGCGCCAACCGGGTTTGCCAGGGGTATTAAGGGTACGGTGAGAGCCGTGCCCGCGGTGGGCCAGCCTGGTGGGGAACCAAGGAGGGGACGGGCCCCAGAAGGATGAACGTCCTGGGGGTGAGTCCAGCTGCTCTGGGCAGACCCTACCTGCTCCACTGGTTCCCGCGCTGGCGATCCAGGGCTCCGGGTCCGCATCTGAGGAAAAAAAAAAAACCAGATATTTGGTAAGATGGGAACCTCGGGGCACTGGGCCCAGAGGGATAGAAATTTGCTTCTGTGAAAATTTGGGTACCCCGACGTGGGTCAACGGCGGCTGAGTGCACAGATACTGCTCCCGACCCTCCTCCAGGGAACGTAAGGGGGAAAAAACGTTGTTAAGCTTTACAAAAGAACCCAGCATTAAGTGAATAGTGGATCCCGGTCATGATTGAAAACTGCAGATGGTGAAACGACATCAAATATCTGTTTTGTTGGTGATCGCACTCAAGTGCTCGTCACACAGCAGCTCCGCCCACACAGCACGCCTCCAGAAGCTGGACTTTTTCGGAGAGAATTGTAAAACTCTATCTGTCATTTATAAATATGATAAAACTAAAGACTTTTGGGGATATGAAGGATGCAGTACTACTCAAGAGTAACAAGAGATTGCCCAAACCTGCCTGTCTAAAGTCTCCTTTAAGACAAACCTTGTAAGAGACATATAAAATATAATACATACACATATTTCCATGTCTTATGGAGACTATAAGGTATAATAACGATTGTTGTACTGTACAGAGTGTTTTATCTATCCTCTTTGCCCTAAACCTGCCAGATTCTGAATGATTTACAAGCATATTTCCTCATGGAGCCCAAAAAGAAAAGAAAAAAAATCACACAAGGTCAAAATTTGCTGGTACTACTATACCTGCTGGGATCCATAATGTAGGGATGCAAAACGACTATACTATTGTATATCTTGTACCTACTAAGAATCTTTATAGAATCATCAAGAAACATTATGTTTTCCATACATTTCTTTATAGTAAAATTAATAACTGTGCTCAAAACACAAAATCCGAGAGCTGATTTTTCATGTGCAGCACTGAATCCACTGAATGTGATGAATGGAAATGCAAGTGACCCCAGCGCTGGAGTGACACAACTCTTTCTCTGAAATTCTCTATTGTGTTTGCGTTTGCACTAGTCTCACGAGTGTCTGTGTGTGTAGTCTTCTTCTTCCACTCAGCCTGCTTGTCTCTGGTTCATTATCATTCCTCACAGACTTACTTATCCTGAGACTTTAGCTGCTTGTCTTGTTTCAGCACCGCTGTATCAGTCTTTGACTTGCAGATGGTGAAGCTTATGAAAAATTCATCTTGGATCATCCTGTATGTCTTTGTGTTTACTGGGAGAGTTTTGGCTTGAGGCATTGTGCATAATAGACAGATATGGAGGTGATTTTGTGAGAGATTTTACACAATTAAGGGTTTTGGAACGTGTCTCATTCCTAATCATGCTACTGGTACAGTATATACGTCTGGATTCATAGGTGTGAGAGATTTCCCTTGGAAGACAATTGAACAATATTGTGAACAGGTTATTCGTTGTATGTATACATTTATGTTGACAGACATGGAAAGAAACCTCAGTCCATTAAGAGACATCCCACCCACATTCTATAAAGCTTCATACCCCGGGCTGTTATGACCTCAAACCAGGGACACTGTCTATTTTATCAAAGCTGCTTTTATAACAGAGTATCTGTTGTTTGCTACTGCAGTCATGATATGCTTTAGCTTGAATATCCTCTATCCAGCTCGGAACCAAAGGTCTTTTTGTCCCGAGGAAGTAATTCTGTGAGGTTGTTTCACACCAATGATGTGTTTATTCAGTTTTAATAAACTACAGTGCTTCATCTGACCGCTGGTGCACTTAGGGAAAAGACTGGAGATGTTGAACTGATATGAACCAATTATAAAACATTGAGTTCCTTTTTTGAGACATTACACACAAACTTGGCTGCTAAACAAGATCCTGTGATCTGATTTCACTGGTATGGTCAAATTGTAACCAAGCCTAACTTTGTCTGGAAAACTTGTTTTAAAAAAGAACAAATTAAACATGTGGAATGCTAATTAATAAAATGAATGATAATTGTTTTACAGGACAAAAAAGAACATTTGAAATGTACACCCTATGCAGGTTGCATAATGTTATTATCATATATATATAATATAATTATATATAATATCAATAA
>JAUMHG010000180.1:0-16128 GCA_032359395.1 Enteromius anoplus | reverse complement strand
TCAGGTCAAATATTTATATGCGATTAAAATGTGATTAATTTTGATTAATTAATTACAAAGCCTCTAATTAATTAGATACATTTTTTTAATCGAGTCCCAGCCCTACTGAAAATTCTAGACCCCTCCATGATTTCTAAGTAAGAGAACTTGCAAAATCACAGTGTGATCAAATACTTATTGACCTCACTGTGTATATATATATATATATATATATATATACATAAGAATATATATGATGAGTCTCATGCTTATCAAGGCTTCATTTATTTAATCAAAAATACAGTAAAAGTATAACAAGTCAAAATAATAGTTTCCACTTTAAAATATTTCAGTATATTTATTTATTTCTGTGGTGGCAAAGCCAAATTTTTATCAGCCATTAAACTAGTTTTCAGTGTCACATGACCTTTTCGAAAATCACTCTAATATGCTGATTTATTAAACAGAAGCTTTTTTGCTGCTTAATATTTATTTTTTTAAACTTGTAATACATTTGACAGGATTCTCTATGTAAAAATAAATATTTTGTAACAATATGAGTCTTTGCTATCACTTTTTTAATCAATTAAATCAATTAAACACATCCTTGCTAAATAAAAGAAAGAAAAAAACAGCGTATATAGCTGCAAAAATTTCATATTATGCATTGTAAATTTTTCTGCTCTTTGGCAGAGCTGTGCATTTACAGAAAATGACTAACATTCCAAAATGGCTAACATGCTAGCAAATCACAATCAGGAATTCTACAGCTCCTCTATATAATTATATAAAGGTGAATGCTACAAAAAATACACAATCCAGAAAACCTCCTTTCACAAGCCTACTCCCCTCAATCCTATAAAGTGGATTCTATATCTGAGATGTTCTTAGGATTGCACTTTCCTGGATTGAGATATTGAGTTTTTCCTGGTTTCTGTTAAAAACATTTTCCAGCACAGCACCAAGAGCCTGTATCAGCAGTGGATCTACTTTGGCTTTCTAGCTTCTCCTTTAGTTCCTGATATTTCTCAAGCTTGTCATCCAGTTACATATCTATCACTGCAGCTTCACGTTTATGACACCCATATGTAAACAGCAGATGGGGAAGCTACTCTGAAAATGATGCTTATCAACCTACAATCGAATCGTAATTCCAGGCATTTCAACTATAGTCAAGCTACTAAGAAAATATTGCAGAAAGATGACTACATTTGAAAGCTAAACTACAAAATACCTCAAATTGTGCTGTTGCTGAAAACCTACAATAACCACTAACATCCCAGTCCTTTTATTACACAAATGTATCACACAAATCGATGGCCTTGCTACGCTAAAATCAAATGGTGCTGTTATGTGAAGTGATCACAGCTTCAGATGAGAAAAGAACTTGTCAGCATATGTATAGAGGAGAGGAATCACATTCTTATTGTACAGATGTAAACTACTTTAAATATAAAAAGAGAAAAAGAGATTTTGAGCCAAAGCTAACACATGATGGCTCAGATCCTGATGTTTATCTTTTTAATCCCGTCTGAGTCTCTGAAATATTACAGACTTTCATCAAAAGAAAAAAATATGAATGTAAACTTGCTTTTTTTGTAAGTGAAGGCATCATATTTTTCTTTATTTGTTATTATTATCATAGCTAAAATGAGTGAAATGCTTCACTGCCATGACCAACAAGAACGGTTTTAAACTAATGAGGGGTATTCTGATAGTCACGTACACCAGGGAAATATAATAATAATAATAATAATAAAATAAAGATGAGAAAAAGCTTTTGTTCACAAAAAAACAATACTATTTTTATAATAAGTAAGAAATTTACATTAAAAAAAATTATTTTTGTCACTTTTAGTATATATATATATAAAACTTAATAAACACATCTTGGCTGACCATAATATATATACAACTGTTTAGATAAGTTTATTTATATATAGAATTATTATTCTATATCAGTTAATGTTTATTTTACTGTTGTTTCAGTTATAGTTAACTATAATGACTCTGTAATAATTTAGCATTTTATTATGCCTATTATAGTTTAGGCTAATTAATTAATTTTAATTAAGTTCATTTAGTTTAAGGGCATTTATGTATGATGTACAATTTTGCTACTGCCCTGAATCACTTATATAATGTAAATCTGGTTTATGAAGTGAAACCAGCTGAGAAGCATTGATCTACAACACCTTCCAGGGCTTATTATCTGAGTGGTTCTCTTGCATTAACCCGTCCCTGTGAAAAGAGCTAGAATATTGTTCAGAGACCTTCACAGAGACATGCTACATCATGTTAACATCTGTTTAAATGGATGAAACAGGCTCTCACCTCATATACGAGCTTTAATAGCTACCGCAAGCGCAAGGTTTCAGCTTTGCTCTTAATGCTTTGAGGTGACATTAATAACGCGTCGTTCCTAACAAACACCTGTGCATCAGGCAAAGCTGATTGAAGGGGGAAAAAAAACCCATCATGCTATTCTGAGGACTGATATGGAGATTCAGTCTGACACATTTGATACTGTGCCTTTCCTCAATCAACCACAAAGGGGGCTTCATTACACGGACACCTTTCTCCCACTGGACTGGCGATCAATAGATGGCTGATTTGGCTGAATTAATATGATAGCTTGGGGTGCATTGTCCTGATTCAACAGTGACAAATGATAAATTAAAGTCCTATTGTACAACAGTAATTAAGATAGCGGGTCTCAATAGGATAAAGAAAGCGCAGCTCTTTTGAGCAAAGTTAAACCTTTTAAAACCTTTGTTTTTATGCACCATTGAGGCTTCTTAGCAAAAAAGTGAAGCAATTTAAGGAGCTTAGATTTTCAAAACAAAGACTTAAGTGTTAATGCTTGTCTACATCAATATGTTTTTTTTTCTTTTTATTACAATAAAAATAGAAAAACATTAAACTAAAACTAAATAAATAAATAAAAAACAGTAAAAATAAACAATTCTTTAGGAAACAAGTCTATTAATGTTCATTAAAACTAAAACTATTACAAACGTTTATCAAAATAAAGCTGAATTACAAAATATAAATATTAAATGAAAAAATGAAAAAATGAAAAAATTTTAAACTGCCTTGGCAAATCCCTGAAACAAATATAAATAAATGTAACTAAATTTCAAAGCAGCTTTAAAGTTAAAAAGAAAGGTAATCTGTTATCAGAGACAACTGCGTAAAGTATTTAAAGCCAAATAAAAGCCAAAAATTAAAATACTAAATGTCTAAATAGCAAATGAAACCTAACAGTAAGTAAGTAAAATAAACAAATAAAATGCTATTAACAAAATTACTATATATATATAATATAAGACATTCAAAATTTGTATAAACCTTGTTAATATAAGAAAAAAGTATTTTAAATTGCTTATTCAAATTATAATAAGTTTTTTAATTTTCAGAAATGTTACAAGCTTCTCTTATCAATATATGTTTATAGAATAAAACATTAATTAAAACCATAATAGTATGTTATAACATGCTAATATAGCACTGCTAGCAACAGCAAACAGAATTACAAAAATAATTCCTGAACTCACTTCAGCCTGCCATTGGTCACCAAAGAGATAGCCCCGCCCTCAAACACACATCATTGGCTGATCCACTGTTGCTGTGCCAGGATACATAAACAAACAAAGCCAAGTTTTGAAAGCATCACAAAGCCACAAAAAGCTAGAATTTATCAGACGGGCTCAACTGACTCTAGTTGTCTATGTGTGTACAGGCATATTTCGATTTTTACCACTCAGTAAAAAACGACACACAGCACCGTTAACAGTCCAAATCAATGGTGCTCATTTTCCAGCAATGATCCCAATTTAGCACTAGCGGATGTGAGCATGACTGTGCAGACAGATGTTGCTGTCCCAGAACCTCGTTTTGCTTGAGGTGATGAGATCAACCACTGTGAGTATCCAGCGTCCTGACATTCTTAAGTATTTAGCAGCTCAATTGAATAGCACCTCCCCTCTGAGCCGCCATCTGTACGTTCTATTGATTGGTCACTCTCTCTTACTCAGACAGTTGGAGTCCCACTCTACGTCTCCACTGATCGATGGTGATGCGATCAGCAGTCGAGACCGCATTCACGATGTCACTGTGGTTTCTAACCAGCTTGCACCTCGCCAGTTTAAATATTAAAAACACTAAGACTGCAATCAATTTTTGCTTAAAGGGAAATGGAGGAAGAGAAGCCGCATTCTCCGGCCTCCGTGAGCACAAAACAAAAACAGCGAGCAAGTAAATGCAGGGGTCTCTGGAGATGATGCTGAGACCTTATAGGTTCTATCAGCAGCTCTGTTTGTAAGTGGGTCACATCTCGTTGAGCTTTGGGGGCATGTCACCATTCATATGTTTCTGAACATTTTTCACGACAACTCTCAAAGCACGGTGAGATGAAGTAGGTCATCACGACGCACATACTATAAAAAATATGTTTCAAGAGTCTATCGCAAACACAAGCTGTAAACAGACTCTAAACATACCTATCGGCGCATTATAAGAAGAAACTGGAATCTGTTTTTATTGGTTTTTGGAAACCAAGTAGTGCAAGTGTGTAATTATTTGAGGTCAACATGAATCCCAATCCGTTTTTCTTCCGTAATGTGTCATTTTTTGCAAGTGAAGAAGATACATATTGAGGAAAAAAGAAAAGCCTGAACTATGAAGATGAAGAGTGACTATGTGATTTTGAAGGCATTAAGTGGTTGAAAAGAAAGGGTTTGGAAAGTTGTTTCAGAGGACGAGAAGTGCTAAAAGTGCTAAAAGAACTAAGGTTTATGATAAACAGTTCATAAAAATGCTAAATTTGGTATTACAACAGAGGTGAACTTGGATAGGTTTGGACTTGGTCCTGGTCCCCAAAGCACAAGGCAAAGGTGACACCAGAACATGCATTTTCCTAATTCTGTTTCACTGAAAATATAAAAAGACATATGCTCTGTCACTGACATTCAAAAGGTAAAAAATATGGTACATTTTTAAAGGTACATGCCATTATTTTATTACATCATATGCACAAGTGAATGACATATGTATGCAGAAATGATTTATCGTTATAGGTTATCATGGTAAACATGGTTTTAAGTATATATTTTTTATTATATATGTTTTTATTAAATATAAAATGCTTAAAAAAAAATTTTGGGTGTATGTCAGAGTATTTCTGTAACAAAAATCTTACTTCCAGGTTCGTACAAGTGTCTGAGAGGTATTTTTTTTCTCGATTGTTGATCTTTATCACGTACTGTAGATGGCAGTGGATATCGCAACACAGTCTTATGACCAATTTGTGCGTATTCATACAAAAAGGGTAACTCTGCTAATTCGTACAAATTCGTATGACCTCACTCAATTTGTCTAAACCACAGAGACGGGTAGGTTTAGGGGCAGGGTTAGACGTAGGTCCTTCATACGAATTGACAACTCATAAAATACATATGATTTACCAAAAACTGTATGAATTTGTACCAGTAACGTCGTACAAATTTGTATGAATTAGCCACCTCAGAAAATATGTACGAATTGCCGTAAGACTGGGCTGGAAATCCTTTTATACCCTCGGAAGAATGCAACTGCGCAGGCATTGACCAAAGAGGGAGAGCAAGATTGTGCTCTTCAAAGAGCTTCATTCACCTGCAATGCACAGGACTCGCTTAATGTCTCTGAAGAAGTGTGTTTTGGGTTGCAAAGGAAAGATAATATTGTTTAACTTCTTAAAGAACCCAGTGTTACGTGAGTAGTTAGTGCATTTTTGTTTTACTGGGCAGCTATGAAGTTTCACAAGTGAGTTTGTTGATGGACATTTTATAAACAAGGCCCAGTTCGATGCTGTATTTGCACATGGTTTGATAGTGAAAGTTGGACCAAGTGCTCATCACTCTTTATCTCCGCCCACAAAGCACCCTCTGGAGCTTGACTTTTTTCAAAGAGAAATCTAAAGCTGTATCTTCGGAATCAGAATCAGTTTTATTGGCCAAGTATATTGACTCCGGTAGGTGTTATGCTCTCTAGACATGCAACAAGGACGTCCATCATTATGCATACATACAGTGTACGAACTACTATGGATAAGTGATGGATATGAAGACAATAGACAATTTACAATAGGTAATATACATACACTACCATCAACTTTTTGATATAAATATGATAAAACTAAAGACCGATATATATATGATAAGACTGGTATATCATTCTATAGGTACTCAAGATAAACATGAGATTGGTAGCCTTTAAAATGTGATGCACCCTTTAAAAGCAAAATTTTAAGCTTACATTTTTAATGTAAAACCATGAAAATAATGGCTTTAAAAAATTCACTATAATTTTGCAAGCTTTGGAGCAATTAAATTTTTTTCCACTTTTTATTGCATTTTTAATCATCACATATAGTATGAAACTACATATGAAGGTAGTCAGAATAATGCAGATTTATTTTTTTGAAAAAAACTAAATTATGTTGCAAAGTATGACATCATATTATGGCTGCTTTAGTGTCCATAGAAATGTAAAGTAAATTAAATAGTAGATGAATTTTATATATACAGTGAGTACGGAAAGTATTCAGATCCCCTTAAACTTCTGATGATCCTTGAGATGGTTCTACATGTTCATTTAACTCCAGCTGTGTTTGATATCCCTACTGATTGGTAGGGGTGTGACGAGATCTCGTGGCGATATCCTCACGATATGCGGCGCAACAAATTTATGACACATATTCCAAAAGGTTTTCAATGTGTTTCAATGGTTTTCAGTCCGTACGGTCTCAAAAAATAACCATGCACCCTGTCTGCGAGCCCTCCTGATAACGAAATGACGTAATGCAGATGGCCGAAGTATACTTTAGCCTTTAAGCTGGCGCTGCGTTTGCTGTAGGCAAGTTTGTATCAGTATTTGGCCCGAATCTGTTTTCTGAAGCTTTTTTGAAAAAAATCGCTTACCGTGCTTTTAAAGGAATATTTGTGTTATTTGTTTTAATTTATTTATTTTACATTTGTTGTTATTTATTGTTAATTACTTGCCTGTCAGTTTGAGGCACATATTTTGCAGTGTTCACATGTTGTTTTAATTTCAAAATGTTGATTACAAAATGCACCTACATTTGTGTCTCGTCTCGTCTTATGGGATAAGAGGCTCGTCACACTCTTAGTGATTGGACTTTATTAGAAAAGCCACACACCTGTCTATATAAGACCTTACAGCTCGCAATTGTGGCAAGGCACAGATCTGGCCATGGTTACAAAAAAGTTTTGCTACACTTAAGGTTCCTAAGAGCACAGTGGCCTCCATAATACTTAAATAGAAGACGTTTGGGACGAACAGAATCCTTCCTAGAGCTGTCTGTTCGGCCAAACAAAGCTATGAAGAGCCTTGGAGAGAGAGGTTAAAGAGGAACCCAAAGATCGCTGTGGCTGAGCTCCAGAGATGCAGTCGGGAGATGGGAAAAAGTTGTAGAAAGTCAACCATCACTGCAGCCCTCCGTCAGTCGGGGCTTTATGGCAGAGTGGCCCGACGGAAGCATCTCCTCAGTGCAAGACACATGAAAGCCTGCATGGAGTTTGCTAAAAAACACCTGAAGGACTCCAAGATGATGAGAAATAAGATTATCTGGTCTGATGAGACCAAGATAGAACTTTTGGGCTTAATTCTAAGCGGTGTGTGTGGAGAAAACCAGGCACTGCTCATAACCTGTCCAATACAGTCCCAACAGTGAAGCATGGTGGTGGCAGCATCATGCTGTGGGGGTGTTTTTCAGCTGCAGGGACAGGACGACTGATTGCAATCGAGGGAAGGATGAATAAGGCCAAATACAGGGGTATCCTGGACCAAAACCTTCTCCAGAGTGCTTAGGACCTCAAACTGGGCCAAAGGTTTACCTTCCAACAAGAACATTACCCTAAGCTCACAGCTAAAATAACGTAAGAGTGGCTTAACAACAACTCTGTGACTGTTCTTGAACAGCCCAGCCAGGGCCCTGATTTAAACCCAATTGAGCATCTCTGATAAGACCTATAAATGGAGGAATGGCAGAGGAACCCCATATCCAGGTGAGAAAGACTCAGGGCTGTATTAGATCAAAAGGGTGCTTTTATACTGAATACTGAGCATGCGATATTTCATTTTTTCTTTTTTAATTAATCAGCAAAAATGTCAACAATTCTTTGTTTTTCTGTCAATATGGGGTGCTGAGGGTTAATATGGGATTAATGAGGAAAAATGGCTGCAATATAACAAAGAGTGAAAAATGTATGGGGGTCTGAAAACCTTCTGCACCCACTGTATATTTGTGTGTGTGTGTGTGATCACATGCATGCATATAAAATTGCATGTTTAATTTAAAAAAAATATTTATATATATTCTGACAATAAAGACTTTGGAAACAAAAAACTGCCTTTTGAAAGGTGGCATAATTCAAAATCCCTCCCAATATGACAAGCACAGTTTAAAAGCGGTCAATCGTGTCAGCAGCGTCGCAGCGCTTACAAAGGTTTCTGTAGCTCTTCAGAGGCTGGTAAACCAAGCAAGCGGTGCACTTTGCGCCCTGAAAAACAACATAATTTGATTTTTTTTTTTTTTATGGTCAGTGCCAAAACAATTCTGCCAACTAGGACAGACAATGAGCTCAGTCCATGAAAGACAGGGCAGAATGAGAACAATGACAATATTTATCACAGAAGACAGGAACCCCCTCCCCTCATCATATTCCACTCTCATTACTCCAGCAGTGTCATGAATGAAGCATTCTCTCTCCGCTGGGGCTTCCTTCAATCTGTTACCACTAATTGACTGTGTGTTGCTGCATAGCGCTCAACTGGTATCTGTCCTACAGAAGCGATAGTCTATCGGCTTCAAGCATCATTTTCCTCCCAGTCTAGCACCGACAAGAGGATACTTCAGCTCTGATGTTTAGTAATATGGAGGTATAAACAGAAAACTAAGACAGGAGAGGTCTTCGTAGTGCTTCACATCAGCCCCTGTACTTGTGTGTTGACTCACTGGAGAGGCTTCTGTTGTGAAGTTACATAAGTGGATGAGCAATATGTAATAACCCCAATGGAGTCAACTAACAGATTGCGGACTCGTATTCAAATATGGTCCATCTATTTGCTGAAATACACAAACACAAAATGAAGCAGAATTGTTGAGCTTTCAAAATTATATAACTTTAAAGCCTGCTTTGAACTTCATCTTAAAAAGACTCCTTTGATGCGAGATAACCACATCTCTAATACAAGTTCCTTTAATGACATTGCCAAAAAAAAATAAAAAAATAGATTAAAAAAATGTGCTCATAATTGTGCTGGGCAACATCATTTTCTCAAGGCATATCATTACCATCTTTACTTCTACACAAAGTTATCTCACATTTCCATCTCGGCAACTTTAGCATCTGGTAGGAGCATAATGTAGTGCTGTGCATTATTTAGCAATCAGCACAAGGCTTATTAAGCAGGATAATGTAAATCTAATGAGCTATAAATTCTTTGCTTTAAATAGAAAAGAAAATTATTCCAACAAACGATCTTAGAAAGTTAATGCACCAAGGGTAAAACGTTTTAATTCACTGCCAATCAACAGTTTGCTGGAATTCTAGAGAACGAAATAGAAATACATTACAATCTCAGCAGAAGAGTGTAGAAAATATCCAACAAATGACTTTCAGTGCAGCTCTTCTGCAGTATGAGCAAGTGTCATATACTGTATGAGCATTAGTCGTTCCTGCGGGTATGTTTTACAAGGTTTCTCGTTTGATTTTAGAGGGGTTTAAATTAGTGCTGATTGTTGTGGGGAGTGTCAGACCATTCATCTTCCATAACATTCATCACGGGGCATCGTGAATTATGCAAAAGCTGCAGTGTGTTTCTAATATTTACAACTCGAGCTCCTCGCACTGATAGAAACTCTACCTGTGAGTCACGCAGACTGAAAATTACCCTTGACATGAAGCAATTTACATGAATATCCCATCTCATTACAAAAGTATTGTTTGCCAGTGAGAATTGTCCCATATCAGAATTGTTATTATCTCTATTATTTCTTCTAAGAGAATATATATTCCCTCTCAAGCCAATGCAGTTCTCCTGTCAGCTCATGCTGTTAACTGCGGTCTGCCTGTTGAACGATGATGACTTGCTGCTTTCTAGCATTTATGTGTTGGAGAGATGATGCGTAGCAAGACCATGAGCTTTTTTCATCAGGATTAAAAGTTGTATTTATGAAAGGAAAAAAAAAAAATATATATATATATATAGCTGACGCTCAATAAACATGTGCTCAAAACAGCTGCCAGTAGTAACAAAAAACATGCTACAGTGCAGGAAAAATCAACCTCCACAAATGATTTAATCTTTTATCTACCTGTAAGTATAGAATCGATGGATGGAAGAGAAAAATCCAGTCAGAAAATAGCATGTCTAGCATTACACAATATTCTATGTGGTTATATGAGGATTCAAGAGCACTTACAGGAAGACAAGTGGCTTTGAAGTCTCCTAAAGGAAAACCTATATATACCTCTTGCCTCAGAAAAAAGCATAATTGACACACAGAAAAGCCTCTGTTGTTAAAACAGGCAGCACCATCCACAAATGTCTATTACAAAAGGGGTATTAGCAGTAAATAAATTGGATAACGCACAAAATAATCACTTGGAAAATAAATAACAGGACTATTTAAAATAACTAGATTCTAACAAAATACGGCAATCTCATTCCCAGAACACAGAATAAAAAGCCAATATCATGCGGAAAACCTGTTGATGGATGGGAGGCAGAAGGAGCTATTGTGGCAAGCCAAGTAAACATTTATTCCTTAAAGCTAGCTAATGTATATTTTAGCTACTTGTATAGTACACTAGTGTAGAACGGTATTTTACTAGCAAGTAATTTAAAAATCCTGACATTGTGTATTATGAATACTACTGTATTCTCGAATTGCTATGTTTCTATGCCCTCCCTGTATGTCACTAAGGATAAATGCATCTAATAAAGGAAATGTAAATCGAACTAATACTTGTTCCTTTGCCACTAATCACTTTCTCGGTAAGGACAACTTGGGACTAGCTGTGGTTCAGATATAAACGTCATTTTCCACTACTATTTACAATTTCAACCAACTTTACAACTAACTATTCATATTCATTCATATAAGTACTTTATAAGTTACCTTTAGCTATTCAAACAGAATACTTTGACTAGTATCTATTCTTGTTTTCCTAAAGTGTGTATTTCAGTACTTAACTAATTAGACTATAAATTCTGACCTTGACAAATAAAAAATTGAATTTTAACTTGGTACGAAATGTTATTAGTAACAATTGGGATAGATACTATTGTTCTGTGAATAGATACTAGTATCTAATAAATGCTAGTCAAGCTGGAATATACAATAGTAGCTTTAGGATTTTTGCCGTATTGATTGGTATTTGTATAACCACAGTTTCACTACAAAAAAAAAACATGGTTAAACTATGGTTACTGCAGCAAGATCATGGCTAATTTGTGGTCACCATAGTTTATCTATAAGAAAATGACAGTGTTTTTTGTTTTATTTCTAATAAAAAAACATGTTAGGGCACGTATTAGGTCACAGACCCTGACAGAACTTTACAAATTCTGAAATCTATACTTGTCAGAACTGAAATATGTATTCAAAAAATCAGCTAGCTCAAAAAGCTACTGGCTCAATGTAAAGACAGCTTGCCATAACCGATTCGCACAGCATGCTCCATCTAACACAGGAGCATTTCCCACGTAAGCCAGGAAAACTACCAAACGAAGCTGAAAACTGTCTTTTTAAGAACACCAACACCACATTAAGCCACTCGACAAAGTGACAATGCCAGAATAAGATTTCAGAGAGAGCTAAAGATGACATTTAAATGTTTAAAGACACATTAAACAAATGCGCGCAATGTCACTCCATAAAGTCAATGCAATTGTGCCGTTATTCTGCAATGCCTGTGTTCTTTGTTTAAAATCTTCGTTAAACACGAGCATTAAATAGGCTATAGGACTGTTTTATATTCATTTAACAGTTTCCAGATCACCAGCATGTAACACTGACTTCTGGTTGTGAGATACGGACTTGCGTCCCTCTCATCAGCAGCACTGGGGTACTGTACTTTTCTCCAACTAAACAACCAAAAACACCATCCAGAACATTCAAACGTGCTGAAGAACTCTTCACATAACAGCTTTTACCATGTAGATAGTTGCAGATAAACTATGAGAGTTTAGAGAGATGACAGCATCATAGGCGTGCGCAAGTGTTACATATGTTGTTTACAGATTGCTCTCGACTCGATACTAAACATAAGCTTTCATATACGCTCCGCTTGTCTTACCTTTATGCAGAAACGTTGCGAAAATCACGTAGAAAAAGAGTGAAATAGAGTGAGATCCGAGTCCCGAGATCGCCATGTTGAACACCTGCTTCAGACTGGCGGCGCTAAATCACCTAGAGACGCTCGCAGGATCATGATATGCGGAGAATCGGGAGGGAGTAAACACGCGCGCGCGCACGCTCGCACGCAGACCCAAACGAGCGCGAGCGCACAAAGTATGCAATTCCACTGTTAACACGTTGTCTGTCAATTACGGAAAGTGTATGGCTCGTTCAAACTGCGCGAAATATTACTTTTATTAAATCATGCCGGTATATTATTATATTATTATGTCAATGTGTGCACTCAGTCGGTCGTTTACTAAAACAAAGAAAAATTATCAGAACGCTGACCTAAAGTTACTAATCGAGTTTTTAATACATTTTACTAATCTATCTATCTATCCATCTGTCTTGCTCACACCTCCAAGGTGAGTAAAGCATTAATACAATTTTTAATCAACTTTTAAGACATATTATCTATCTATCTATCTATCTATCTATCTATCTATCTATCTATCTATCTATCTATCTATCTATCTCATAACTCCAAGGTGAGTAAAGCATTAATAAAAAACAAATTCGCTTAGCATAGACTTATAGATTATATAGATTCATGACTTATTTACATTTTTGTACTTTAATTTTTAACAAAATGAATAATTTGGGCGGTATGTGGTGTGTGTGCGAGTGTGAGTGTGAATTAAACCTTTCTCCATCGCGTCTGTGTTTCACACACAAACAGCGCCCCCTATGTTCATGATCGAGGCAGAGCAGCCTCAGCACAAAACAAAGCAGAATCGGAGGTGAAACTTAAACTGCTGTTTTATTAGCTCCTCGCCATTATGGCATATTAAGACGAAAACATATTTGAAATATAGATCCAGACACAATGAACGTAAAAAAGAAAGAAGCTTTTTAAAAGAAGAGTAAAAACAAGCATGAAAGTGACACCGCAAAATACAGCGGTGTCATTGCAGTTGTCCAGCTGCCCACCCATAAATCACACCGAATACTCATCCATCTGTGTATGAGTATTTGTAGTGATTTATGAGTGCAATCATTTTGTTGCATTCCATTGCATTAACCCGTCAGTCATCTTAAGTTAGCAAAATGCAAATGAACTCCTCAGCATCTTGCATTTCACTTTCTTTGGTGGAGCTCCCTGTTAGTCTAAACGTATTTGAAATGGCTCTTCTAGAATTTGGTGACAGTTTACATTATATTTTGCATATGTATTACTTCAGTTGATTGCAATAGCAAAATGAACAGCTGATTTTCACAGTTGATTCTATAAAATAATGACGTATAAAGCGCATGCTGTTGCTAGTTTATTACACTCTACCATCAATTTTACCTTCATCCTACAAAGAAAATGTCAATGAACGAATAGTTAATCTAAAAATGAAATTTTCAAATGGTTTAAAATTAATGCCTCATTGGTGTATTTGTTTACAAACATGCATGTTTGCTTAATTAATGGACTGAATTCCTGTGGGTTGTGGATTATTGTGATGTTTTTATCAAGTGTTAGGACTCCCAGGCTGATGACACCTATTTACTTCCATTGGTGAGCAAGTGATACAATGCTAAACTTTCAACTTTCAACTGTTCCGATGAAAAAACATTTTCAGCAAAAAAGGTTTTGGTCTAAACTATTCCTTATAAGTTCATTCCCTAATATTAAAATAATATTGTAAAAATGTACTGTTCAGGTTTTCAGTATTTATAATTAAAGGTAAGCTAATCTTAATTAAAATAAACCAACTTTCTTTGGCCACTAATTTGTTTTCTGCACATGGTGGGGTATAATTTACTTTGAAGCAATGTGTAAATAGTATTTTTTTATAATAATTCTAATCATTCAAAATAATATTTGGTTGAATACTCAAACTTTACAAGTCCAATGATTTGTAGCTCTTTTCGCAGAGGATGTTAACATGTTTTTGCTCTGCACTTCTAAATAATCACTAATTTAATGAAGTGTATCCCAAGGTTACAGCCAAAACATTCTCAAATGTTTTGTTTGTTTAGGGTTTGTTTTTACCCAGCGGTTTCTATCAAGAATTATCATTAAGAGTCATTAATTGATCTGCAAATACTCATTCAACAATACTTCTCTGGAACACAAAAGTGAGGCAAACCTATCCATATAAATAGCCTTATTTACAGCGGACCTGAGAGACCAAAGCCTAGACTTCACTGTTTAAATCTGGAGTGTAATCGAATTCTTAACTAAAGAATTGCAGCATATAGCTGTGTGCTAGTAGCAGTAAAAAAAAAAAGGAAACCAGGAAAAAATAAACTGAAAATTACAGCAGAGAAGTGCAGGGATTGGAGCAGTGTAGTGTATTATGTGCCCTGTCTGTATTGCCATGGCAGTACAAGTAACCGAGCAGACAGAATGCCATCTAATTGCTCAATCTATTTGCATCTTTTTTCCAAGTGTTTCATGTCAATCCTCATTCTACGGCAGCCACAGATAGCATTTAGAACTTAATTTTAATCTCCCAGGCAGTTTTCTTTGCAACGATTGAATTCCACGCATCAAATTCACTTTTGATATCATTATCCGTGGCAGGCTGCCAACTGTAACGTTCTTAAAGGTAGCAAATGCTACAGCGAGATATTGTATAACAGCATGATAACAAGCTTTGGGTAATACCTGTCCGGGCTGTTGTATGTGACACGGCAGTAGGAATGTTTTTTGCATCCTGTGCTTCATTTTTAATCAATACAATTCAGTTTCCAGCCACAGTAAAAGGCTTGCTGAGGATCCGACTGTCTAGTTTCTAAAGCACCTAGAATTCTCAATTCTGATTCTCAGTCTTTATTAATGAACAGAGCTGCAACGTTGTTTGGAAACTGTACACAGCATACGGTAATACTAATGATCCATTGAATCAGTATGCATTGTTTGTTTAGTTTCATTTTAACTAACTAATACATTTAGCCTAATGGTTTATTGAATGTTGGCATCACATACTCAACATTACTACCAATTAATTTCTCCCATGATAAGCTCTGATAACATTATGTACCACATTTCAATTTTGTTATAAATAAATAAATGTAAAAATACCATTTAGAATTTCAGTGTTTGGATTGGATTTGAATTTAGGTGTCATAACATTGCAATCTGCAGTATAAAAATATTTGATGAGGATAATTGTTAGTATAATAAATAATTATTTGCTAAAGGTAATCATTATATTTAATAATTTGGTTTTTAAGGTTAACTTAATGTGAGCTTAAATGTTGGCAAATGTGAAGTGTAATTTTCACACTGTAATAAAAACTTTTTCAGTGCATCTATAGTACTATATTACTCACATTAAGTAAAACAAAATCGAATTATTAATTACAATGAGTAGCTTTAGAAAATTATTATTACAGTAATTATGTTTAGCTAATGTTAAAATAATTAATAGATTAACTGTTACAATAATATGGTACCAAACTACCATACCATTACATGAATATGAAAAACTTAAATATATATATATATAACATTATTATAATATTAATATAATATAATATTAATATTTTATTCAGAATAGAACATCACGGAACAAAAGTTTAAACTGAGAAAATGTAGCATTTTAAGGGAAAATATGGTGATTCTAAATTTCATTGTGTCAACAAATCCCCAAAAAGTTGGGACAAGGTCATTTTCACCACTGTGTGGCATCTCCCCTTCTACTTACAACACTCAACAGACGTCTGGGGACCGAGGAGACCAGTTT
>JAUMHG010000179.1:135268-152911 GCA_032359395.1 Enteromius anoplus | reverse complement strand
TCGTCGGTCACCGACGTGACGTCTCCGTTCCCTTCTTCAGGGAACGAGGGTTACAATACGTAACCGAGACGTTCCCTCCTTCAGGGAACGTGGGTTACGTAATAATATTACTTTTTCCAAGTAACTAAAGCAACGCATTACTTTTTTATTTTGGACTAATTAATTTTTTTTTTTTTTTAAAGTAACGCCAGTTACTTTGTTTTCTTCTTTATTGACTGACAAGTCTCCTGGAAATCAGAAATACAGAAGCATTGTGCGTGGTGTGTGAATACAGTGTAGTTCTAGACAAAAAGTGAATGTGCAGTAGTTCATCTCACTTTAAAAAAACAGATTTAGTATTCATCAAAATGAATTAAAATAAACTCAGAATATGAAGCAAACCTCCAAAAATGAAATTATATAAATGTATCTAATCTCATTTTATTAATCAATGTATTTTCTGCTGATCTTTGATGATTCAGTTCAACCATACTCATAAGTAAAAATTACTTTTAAAAACTAACTATTGTGCTTCATTGTTTTTCTTTTTATTGCTGAAGAGTATTGTACCTTCTTCTCCTGTTGTAACGAAGATCAGGAACCAGGTGTCGTTTGAATTCAAATGCAAATGGTTTAATAAAGGCAGAGTAACACAGGCAAGGTCCATAATCTGTACAGCAGGGTTAACGGAGTCATAGACAGAAGAGTAATCCAGTTGGCGTAGCGTGGGTCAGTAACAGTAACAAACATAATCTGAGGGGTGAGACAAAAGCGTAAATCTAGGGAGGGCAGAGTTCGGCAACGATAAATCCAACAGAGAATACTAGAAATGTAAACACCAATGAAACTACACGGGAATGACGGAAATACACATAAACAATGATCCATGACAGACAAACAAACAGACTGGTATATATACAGGTGGCACTGATTGAATGTTTGAACCAAACTAGCAACAGCTGTGAAGAGAGGTGCATTATGGGGAATGGAGTCCAGAAATGAAAACAGACATGAACACACACACACACAGTTTATGGAGGACTGGAGTGCCATCCAAAGTCTTGCTGGCACATCCAGCTGATGATTACACCTGTACTGTACTTTACTGATGTGATTTCACTTTTTCTTCAGCCTGAGGTTTCTTCATTACACTTGTGTGAAAGGACTTTTACATTTGCTATAAATAGAACTTCTTATATTAAAAACAAACACTCAAGCTCTGCCCGTATTTAAAAAGTAACGCAAAAGTAACATATGCATTACTTTCCATAGAAAGTAACTTAGTAACGTAATCAGTTACTTTTTTAGGGAGTAACGCAATTGTAATGTATTACTTTTAAAAGCAACTTTCCCCAACACTGGTTGTACAGTGCTAATTCACTCTACTACATGTATGGCCAGATGGTTTTGTAGTATCCTGTAGAACATCACAATAATCTACAAATAACACACACGACTCCAGTCCATCAATGAGCATATTGTGAAGTGAAAAGCTGCGCGTTTGTAATAAATCCAATAAACTACAAAACTGTATAAATATATTGCTTTCTGTTGTGAATAAGTTGTCTTTTCTAAATAAGGAGAGACATATACAGAGATCAAGTACTGTTTACAAGCAAAAAACTGTTGCAAACAAATATGTCTGTGAAAGGACAATAGGAAGTGGAATTTTTCATTGGAGACAGCTTTTTGAATTTGTCAGAATTGATTTTTACTTCTTAAGGCGTTATTAATGAACTGCAGTCATGCAGATACCTTGTGGATTACTGTGCAGTTTTATCAGCTGTGTGGACTCTCATTCTGGCGGCAGAGGATCCAATGGTGAGCAAGAGATGTAAAGTTAAATTTCTCCAAATCCATTCTGAAGAAGACAAGCCCATCTTGATTTTGAGTAAATCTGACATAGAACCTTTTCCTCTCAGACTGAGTGATAAAAGTTAAGCAAGATGTGCATTGTGCCACAATGCACAGACAGAATATTTACATAAAATAACAACATACAAAGCTCTAAGATGTCTAATTTAGCATGCACAGGGCTTTTTGAATAAAACATCCTTTATGGCAGAAGTCTACCATCACATGCACCTTTTTTTGTCCTGTTCTTCAGGCTGTACTCTGTGCTCTTGTTCTGAAAACCATCAGAGAGGGCATTTTCAGTGCCCACAGAACAAATCAACAATCACATCAATATTCAGTGTTATTGAAGTGGTACGCCAGGGAGGTGCAAGTCATGCATATTTTTCCGTTTGTCCTTGTATCACTGAGCACAAATCTTGCAGCGCTTAGATTCTCAAGGCACATGGAAGCGTAAAGGTCATGCGTGTCTGTGGCCTTAACATGCACGTATTATTATTATTATTACAAAGTGACTGAATTCTGCGTCACAGTAGCAGAGAGTGCTGCTTTGATGCTGTCGCCCTTCTGCCTGTGCAATCACTCTGTCTTAACAAGCTGCTTTGTGATTGGCTTAATTCTCCACATTTTCATCGTTTCACATTGACATGCAAATGATCCAACTTCAGCGACACAAAACTAAAGGACTCTGTGTGAGCCCTCTGTGTGATTGCTCCAGCACTTCTCCCTTGCTCTTAGCAAGCGCACTCCTCTCACTATAAAATCACCTAATTGCCATTTAAATGATCTGCAGCAAATTGAATCTGATACCCTCCAATTATGCGCATTGTCCCTATGCCCCCATCTTTGATTGCTCTTTGTATTCAACAGGTAGGACGACTCAAACAGGCAGTCGTTGCTTTTTGACGGAAGACACTTAAAAGGGTTACATGAGCCGTTTGGTTTACCAGGGTCACTCGGATTGCCAGATTGATCCCGGAGTGAGCTGTCACAGTAATGAAATGTTTGTGTGTGCAAAGAAGTCAAGCAGAGAATTGAAAATTGATAAGAAGCTCATGACAAAAAGAGACGTGCATAGTAAAAGGCTTGTGAATACAAATGAATTCCTGGCAGACAGCTCCAGCTGACTAGAGCTGAATCAAATACAGTATTCCTTCACTGACAAGCCTGGAATTACAACATGGTGGGGGATATTTTAAAGGACGACTGACAACTTCAATAAAGGGCACTTTGTACGTTTTCTTAACTTCAATCAACAGGAAAAATCTCTCAAGGACAAGCTGCTAAATTCGATTTCTCGTTATTAATTGGTTGGCCATTATAAAATGTCATGGACAACTGTATTTATATATATATATTTTTTTTGTTTTGTTTGGTCTCTCAAAGACACTGGACGTCAAAGACTCAAGGTCACATACTAGGAAACATACAAATACCTTGAAAGTCAAAGTTTGACAAATGAAATAAATAAGACATTCATTACCTGTCATCAATATAATCATTATATTATTATATTTGGACACTGATTTTATATTAATATAACATATATAAACCTTTCAGTTGTGGTCACTTACCACAAAATGTACAAACATTCCGAAAGTCAAAGGTTGACTTAATAAATGTATAAATTAATTAATGACATGTCATAATATAACACATTTATTTAAAATATATATATATATATATATATATATATATAATATAGTTTCACGAGTTCCCACTTCCTCATTTATAACCGATATAAAGCATGTTTGGCGGACTGTCCGAGAAGCAGGCAGCGAGAGAGAAGCTGCCGGGTTCCGAGTCCTAAGGGATTAACCCCTGAGAGGCGAGGGCTGTGAAGAGCTCGGAGCCCGGCCTAGTCACCGGATATTGCGGTGCAATAAGCAAGCTTAAAGCGACGGTGGCAAGAAACAAAAACTATTTAAGGATGAAAACCTTGGGAGAACCTGGCTTAGTAGGGACCGGTTCTCCTCTGGCCGGAACCCGACACCCGACTTCCGGTAGGTGGAGGGATGCTAGAACAAAGATGCTAGAGAAGGGAAGCTGGCAGAATATATTAGGTAATAGGGAGATTGGCTGCAGCTGGTTAACATTCAACGTGATCCTACCGAAATTTGTTTATTTAAAAATCATATAATATCATAGATTATACAAGGTTGACTTATGCAGTATATCAGTTAAATAAATAAATAAATATCTAAATTAATTAATTAATTACATGTCATACTATAACAAATGTATATTTAAATAGAATAGAATAATATAACTTCGTAAAATTACATATACATATATATGCCATATAATATAATATAATACACATTTCAAGTACTACCCAAACTAAGAAAGAATCTCTGAATTAAAATGGATTTTTATGTTCTTTTCAGGCAGTCAAAATGTCAAGGTTACATTACAGTCCTGAAATGATGTAAAAGCCTGAAGTGTCTTGAAGTGGCTATTTACAGGTTTGGCATAATGTTTATTATTATAAATATTTCTTAAATAGAAAAAGTAGCACTTAATAGGTTGTGCTGATATCAAAATGAGCGAAACGTGGTGAGAGAAAGAAAAAGAGAAACTCAGGTTGGCCCAGCACAATACCACGGTGCTGCCGGGTCGTGAAAAATATGCTTTATAAAAAAATCAGCGTGTGTGTGTGTGTGTGTGAGAGTATTTCTCCTCTTAGCATTCTTCTGGAAGAAATGAGTCAAAAAGCTTGGTGTTATGCAGGATACAAACAGAAGGACAAGGCAAACAAAAGATTCATATTCAGGTATAATTTGAAATAAAATAAAAAATAATATGTGGAGCTCTCCACACAGTATGGCACAAAGCGAGGCGAGCGAGGGAAATGAACGTACAGTATGCCAGCTACCTACAGCCTTATTGTTTACTGTGTCTGAAATTGAACACTATCAGGTTCAAGCAAAAGGTCTATTTCAGCTTTGTGTGTACAAATGTGAGAACGGCGTGCTTTCTATTATAGCTTTTCCTTTTCTTTTCATTTTTGGCTTTGTTATTTTGATTTTGCTCAAAGCAACATCTATCGGGCAAAAATGGGGAATTGGTCTTCTGTGTGGGAATGAGAATGGAGACTAAGGTGCCGGAAATGAAAGGTGAATGTTCCATCTACCTCTCTGCTGCTTTCATATAGAGTACCACACAATCAATAACAAAGAACAGGAAAAAAATAAACAAAAAAAAGTATGGCTCATTCTCTTTAAACATTGACAACATTGGACTGGGAAGAAGTTTGATACGGCTCATGAATGAATCATCACAGGCTTAGATGTGACCATAGTAGCAGAAGTAATGTGATGTTATCTCATCTTTTTAAGGTAAACACAGTGCTTCCTGGTCATTCAAGTCATCTGCGATTGAAACTTATCAACAATAAACAGTTACCCCAGTAGGAGCATGTGACTTTAAATAAAAGAACAAAAATGCAAACAAAAAAGCCGATAGATTTATTGTTAACATGTTTACGTTTTTGCGCGCGTTAAATCTTTTGTCATGGAAAATCGAGGCTATATAAATGCAAACGACGACTCGCGAGCCTTTTATGTGCAATCTTTTGTCGAGCAAACCACACTTCAGACTTTAATTTGCATTATGGGGAAAGAATGAAGTAACCATAATCAAACTAAAATTGTTTATTCCAATTTGCTTTTTTGAATCAAGGCATTTAGAGGCATGTAATGGATTCTGTTGTTTTGCTTCGTTTTTTATTAGACAGTCGTCTTGCCTCTACATCCAATGGCAGTAATTCAACTCTCTCTCATTTGTCACAGTGGGGCGATTCTTCTCCGGAAAACATCATTACATTAGGCGTTTATCTCTACAAACAGGGGAATTTATTAGCTTGAAAATGAAAATGACTGCAAGATATTTGTGCTCAGAACATACAGGAAATCCAAAGAATCTGGAAACTGTTTACAATTAAAAGTAGCTCCAATTATGGTTATCATAAATTGTGTACATGTCTGTAATGCTAATGGGTGTGTGATGTGTGCTGGGGTGTAAAGGGGGTCACGCACCAGCTGCACTGAATTATACTCTGTCGCATCAGTTCTTGATACTATAGGAAGAAGTCAATGAGTGCTACACAAATGGCAAACAAACAAAATGCAAATAGCCTATAGGCCTATTTATGGCAAAGTTCAGAGAGCTCGGAAATAAAACAACAACAGCAAAGCTTTAGTAATTGCCTGTTAAAATGATTTAAGCCAGCCTAGGATGGTTTAAGCTGCTACCTCCTGCTGGAAAAAAAAAAACACAAAAAAAAAACATGAAGGCTAAAATGGTTTTAGCTGGTCTTCCAGCGTGGTCATACTGTACCTGGTTATAGAGGGGTTTGACCACTTCTTTAGCTGTTCAAGCAAGAAGACTAACTAACTAACAGTACCAATCAACTATTACCAGCTTGGCAGAGCTAGAAGACCAGCTTAAACCGACTAACACCAACAAACTAGCTGTTTTTCAGCAGGGGCATCTTAGCCTAAAACCTTCTAAAAGTAGTCAGAAGACCAATTTATTTACATGTTAAATTAAGATGCAATAAATCTAAGTGAAAACAAAAAAAGAAGTAAGCTATTTCCCATCAACATGTGAAACTTCTGTTTAGCTGCTGTAGTAAATAACTTGAAAAATGATGAAGTGCAGTCACCAATAACCAAACCAACGTATTCGTGATTATGATCAAATTTACCATATCAAGGGGCGTATACAAGCTGTTTTTGACCGCCTAAAGGACCAAATATTACGCACACATAAACTGAATATTTTTTTTTTTGTAAGAATTATTTAAAAGAATGCTCTTAAAATATAAATTATTCTGAACTGTTAATTAGCGCGTAAAATAATTATTACGTGCTGCCAAGCACAACCCAGGGGAAAGTATGTTGCTGTTCTTTTACCGTTCAGTAGGCTCTAATACTGATAAGACAGATTGTTTATCTAGGACATGAGAATCTGTTGAGATTTGCAATCAATATTGTTGCCCATTTTCAGGAAAGTCTTTCAGTTCTTAAAGGAACCAATCAAAGTTTTCATGCTCTATATACACACAGCTTTCAACAGCTGTGAGACGTATGAGCCCTCCCTCTGCTCTTCGAATGCGGTACAAGCCTGCCCTCTACAGGACAAAATACCACACTGCAGGCTCGTGCTTGCAAATACATTATCTGACCAGCAGATGTCAGCAGATACGAACAATTAACCACTCGACGCTATGGCCTCTATTCTCCATTCCAATCGAATGATTAATAATTGTATAAAACACCTCACAAGAGAAGGAAATTAGGGCATTTGTGTTAGAATAACTGTCAGACGCAAAAAGTAAGTTATTAGTGTAAGAACGGGCATATTATGCGTGACAGTGATGAATGCTATTGTCAACACTAATTTTCTTGCCCAGACATGAATTGGGAGCTCCTATTCTCTTACTTGAGGACTCATCAAACAAAACTTTGGCAGAAATGCATTTCCCTTAGCCGTGAGTGCCATCTGTCCAGCTCTTGCCAGCTCCTCTGCGGAAACACAAATAGAAGAGTTTCCAAAAAGACTACCAAAAATACTACCCTGAGAAAAAAGGTTAGGCCTAAATGTTTGTTTGTTTGTTTTAATTAAATGATTTCCCCACGTTTTCCAATGTACCATCCAATATAATTCATTTCGTTACTTTTTTTACAAAGAGTTACTTTTTTAAACGGGTAATGCAGGATAATTTGCTTTTCCATTCATTCACTGACGCTTCTCCAGTCCCTTGTTGAGAGAAATTGAAGGCACTTCATTCAGCCTGAGGCTTTATTTCACTTTCACTGTGAAAGAGCCAACTACATGATTTATTTATTTATTTATTATTAAAAGTAATGCAAACGTAACATTATGCATTACTTTCCATGAGGACTAAATAAACTTTTTTTTTTAACAGCAAGCATCAAAGTTCTTTATTTGGCTTAAACTGCAAAAGCAGAACAATCGCATATTAATACGCCAAAAATAAAAGAAACTGCTGTGCATGTGAACTGTCAATGTTTTGGAAAGTTTTGATGGTTATTACCACAGATCCGGATGACAGAAAGAATATATCAGCTTATTTTCAGGCAGACGAAAATGCAGACACACCTATTCAATTCTACGGTGTACAAAGAAACAATAACAATGGCACAGAAACCCCACAAAGAAGGTTCCTATACCACGCAAGATGTCTCGAATGACAATGACACCCGCTTTTAATGACATGATTGCTCGTGGTGGGAATCTGATAGCCTTTGAGATCTTTACTAACAAAGTAACATTGTCCAGGAATTGCACTCAAATGATCCTACAGTGATGATAGCCAAAATGAAGAAGATGCAGATAATGATGATGATGAACTATTTTGTTTCATTTCGAGTTCGGGTTGCTTCTTATACATTTATTTTATTTTGCCATTTTTACACTGCAAAATAGGCATCTAAAACACACACACACACACACACATAAAAAAAAAAAAAAAGATTAAAATTTGTTTACATCGTCATTGCAAAATTCTTAAAATGATAATATGAATTTATAAACATGAATAATGTAAATATTGTAAATTACAAATGATCACATTTATGGTGTAATTTATAATCGACATGTGAAAAGGCTCCTTTGTGTTTCAGGTATATTTCTTTTTCGATTTAAATAGCATCATGCAAATAGACCTCGATGTGTAATGCATGAGGACATTAACAATAAAGCCAGTTCTCACTCAAACTAAAACAGTTAGCCGGCCTCTAAGCAAGGCATTCAATTGGATACTTTTGGATAATTATTGTTCTCTTAAAGTTCACCATGGACTCTTTTCTAAAGCCACAGTGAAAAGCGGTTCCTCTTTATCCCTGCATGGATATAGAGAGCTAGATAAAGGAAACATCAGTGAACTGATCCGTGAGGGAGATCATTATTTTCAGAATGACAAAATGGGGCACCGCCTTTAGATCTACCTCGCTATTGAGGAAAATGACTGGAAAAATATTTTAGATTACCAAAGCTTGTCTAATAATGTTGTTACAAATTAATCACACATTAGGGACTGATTCACCATTCACTTGTGCTCTTCTCCCAAAATAACAAGGTAATGGTGACCGAATGTGACATTCTATTTATATCCACATTTTTTGTCACGCAAAAGAATGACCATGTTACAGACTTGGAACAACATGAGAGTGAGAAAATGTTGGACTATCCCTTTAAATATCCACGTCTAATTAAACCTACCAGAATATGAAAAATATCTGTTTACATTTGCCCCGATTTCCCCTCCCGTTCTTTACTCTGAGCAGTCCTTACTCTGTATGTGGTGGTCGTATTTAGTTTCCAGGTTGGGTTCAGTGCATTATTTGATCATATCGTTGTCTTTCCTCAGAGGCTCCGCTGATTGGGCGGCTTAACTCGCGTGCATCTTGAAGCGGCTTGTGCACGCGCTCTTGCCTCTCACTGTCTCAGAGCGCGACATATGGGCACGCGAATTTAAACCGCAACAATATCAATACAGTCCAGCGACTAGGATCCTCGTCCGTATTCGCGTCCCGTCCAGAAAACTTCGTGGGAACTTCGCAGGCATCATTTCACGGATTACGAATTCTTAATTTCAAGCACGGAAGACAATAATAAACAGTGTGTTTCATAAAGGGATTGCAATGTTTCCGACCAAGGCGATTATCTTGGTGCTTCTTTTCTTTGGCCGCGCAGGTAAGATCGCGCATTATAGTCGTACATTAATTATAAACAGCCATATAATTGAGAGTTGGGGTTTTGTGTATTTTTTTCTGATTTGCATGTTACTTTTATGGTCGGTGATGTAGTGTCGGTGGCAGGTGCATCCTTGGACCTGTTTGAATTCTGCTGTGTTCATTTATCAACACTGTTGCATACAGTTTGTGAGAGGCAATGTGTTGTTAACTATACTGCATGCCAAATAACGTACAGCTTATAGGGACTGTTGTGAGCTCATTTGCTAGGTTAGAACCAGTGGGCTTTGACAATGGAACCTGTCCTTTAACTAGACAGGATTATCTGGACTAATATTATAAGCAGCCATGCACTTGTGCACTGAGATGAAGCCTCTGCAAGATAGCAGAAGGATTCGCATTGATTTCCTATTGATCCTCAGTAAATCCTTATGGGACAGTGGTGGGATGAATTTCTTGGCAGTCCACCTGCTGCACGAGTCGAGAAAGATCCAATCAGCGAGTTTGGGCGGGAACTGTCTATGATGTAATTAACCTGTTTTGTGTATTACCTCACAGACAACGCGGGATCCCAACTATATTGCATTTGTGAAGGGTGTTATCAAAGCAGTTTTATATAAATGCACGCATGATTATAGTAGAGCTTTATTTAGTAGCAAACAGTAGCAAATTTAAAAATGTTCAACACCAATAAAATGAGCAAGCACTTTCTGTTTTATTACCAAATCATACGTAATGGCAATTAATCGAACAAAGACTGGAAAGTTTAACTTCCGATTTTGGAGCAGATGAGTTCGTGATCATGATGAATGATGGGATACGCACAGCCTTAACAGTATTAGAGATACTGTGGACTCGGTATGCGTAAGGACATGAGTTTTGTCATCAGACCTGTGACAGTCCTACACGTTTACTTCCTGTGGTACATGTACTCATAAATGGTCAAGTTCCCTATGGAATGTCCTGTGGGCTTTTAGTGTTTTGAATTTAGGAATGAAATAAAATGGTTAACATTACTTAAAGAGGCTTCCTTGTTGTGTTCTACCACATAAACAATGTTTTATTTCTTACACATGCATTTGGAAGCAACTGTGTTGTGTTTCTACAAAGATACGTCACTAATAAAACTCATCCCTAGTAGCAACTTTGGTCCCACTTTATATTACATGGCCCTAATAACTGTGTACTTGTGTATACATAGTATGTAACCACAGTATAAGTACACATGGATGTACAACTGTAATATTTTTGTAATTACACACATGTAACAACCCTCAGAATGGTATGTGTAAGTACAAATGGGTAACTTACTGGCCGCTGCTGTGTATCAGAGTATGGTAAATCCATAGGAATTGTCTACTTAATATAAAGTATAAGACTTTCTTTACCTAAAAGTGTTGTTAGTCCTGTTATACATTTGTACTTTCATTGCCATAACGTGATGTTACCAATGTCCTGTTTGTATTTACACATACTATTCAGCGGTTTGTTACATATGTGTAGTTACACAAACATTATGTACTGTGGGTACTAGCCTATATACTAATGTGTACTTACACTGTGGTTACACACACCTCTAGTTGCTATGTATTAGAGACACTTAATATAAAGTGGGACTGCAACTTTTTAAGCTATGTTTAACTGTTTTGAAAATTAGTGTTTGACGTATAATGGCAATTTATGGTGAAGAAGAAAACCTGAAAGTCTCTTAAATTAATGTAAATTTTTTTTTTATGCAAATACCAATACACTCTCTTGGCTTTTAGGACAGCAGCTCTATCAGTCAAACACTTAAAGGGTAGAGATTTGTAAAAAGTTAGTTTGAAATGCAGATATTTTTAATGAAACCTGTAAGAATTCTGCCCCTTTGTTGATACATTTGGTTTACTCAATGAACACGTGAAATCTAGGGTCTTATTCACTATGATTGATCATACATGGGGC
This sequence comes from Enteromius anoplus, assembly GCA_032359395.1. NCBI lineage: Eukaryota > Metazoa > Chordata > Actinopteri > Cypriniformes > Cyprinidae > Enteromius > Enteromius anoplus. Next base: position 141,413 of record JAUMHG010000179.1, on the reverse strand, counting down.
TCATTAGATCGTTCATTAGAACATTCCTGCTTGACGTGCGAGATCAAACCTTATTATCTCAATCCAAAACATATTTTCATGTATGTATTCTGAATAAAACTTCAGAGTATGCACAGTTCACCAGTCTCTGCTTTCAGAACTGGAGAAACCCACTTGCTATAAAGCCACTGAAGCTACTGTGAATATAATTAGAACTTGTGTCTTGTCGACGTAACTAAACAGGAAGCTGAAAATGTGTTGGAATTTGCCGTATGAATGTTTTAGCAGATATTTAGTATATATTCAGTCTCCTCCGTGAACCAGTTTCATTCAGATCAAACCCTGTCAGATTGATTCAGGTGTTTACATGTAAGCATTAGTCCGATCACTAATGGGGTGGATGTAAACAGAGAGTGATTCATATAGATCTACTTTTAAAGGCATAAATATTCTGGTTGTGTGGATTTTGGCAGATGAACAAACGTTTCATAGGTTTGGAATAACATTAGGGTGAACAAGTGGCAACGCTATTTTATTTTGGGTCTTTAAAGAGATTGATTACTTGTATCATTTTTTGTTTACTGTAAACAATTAAGAACTAGACTTTCATTTCCCAGAGTTGCCTCTTTCGAAACTCACTACCACAGTGCCAGGGTGATGTGGAAGGTTGCCAGGGCTTGCTATGTAGTTCCTAATGTATCCTGGATGGTTGCTATGTGGCTGTTCAGTAGTTTAAGTCAAAACAAAAGCCCACCCCCGAGCCTCAGTGATTTTTTTTTACTTCCTATATGTTCTTCCTCAAGCCTTTCCGATTTTTTTTTTTTTTTGCCTAAACTTTACATATGAAGTTTAATTCTCAGTTATGAAATTTGATAAAGCGAAATGAGCAATAAGAAGAGTGATGCTTGCCTTAGCATCCCCCGCTCTTATGTCATTGTTTTGATGATGAGAGGAAAACACAAGGCTGTGCTGCTGGAGATGCTCTGGGACCTCATCAGTGTCATCTGAGAGATAAGATGGGCGGAGCCCTGTGGTCACATGATGCATTTCCCCAGGCTATGGGCATGAGTCATCTTTGCGACGTAATCTCTTGATATGCAGTTAAGCTCTCATTGGGCTTTTAATTAGCTGTGCTAGAGATAGCCTGGACTGAGCAAGAGAAAAACAATAAATATGATGTAACCCACAGCGCTGCCACTGATCCGGAAACACGACAGACTGATCTCACATCCTCGCTTCTGAATTCCAGGAGATGAATTTGTGGCCTAAAGAAAATGGGATGTAACAGGACAGATGTTGCACTGACAGATCAATTTCCCTTGATCATTACTGCCGTACACCCACGCAAACACATGCAGAGTGGTTGTCACGCACAAAGTGTGACTGGAATCTGTCTCCTCATCGCTGATGAGATTTGTGCATCTGCATTTGATGTTTCATTGGAACACTGTTATTTTTTTGCCTGCAATTGCTGTAGGTTCAAAAAGTATATTTGCCATTTGCACTCAGCCTTAACCCATCCATAATCCAGCATTGGGTCAATGGCATACCTCCAAAAAAATCTGGTATAAAACACAAGTGCATTGTTCTTAAAAGTGTTTTTTTTTTTATGGTTTTGAAAAATGTTTGACTATTTTAAATAAATATTTCAATTTGATAATGACTCATTTGGTGCATGTCTTTACATTGTAGTGTCATGTAGTGTAACCATCAACTAACAGTAACATTTTCCTTACACATTGAAAACATGTATGTTTACACATTGATAATTCATGTTTTTATGTCAAATTTTAGTACATTATTGAACCTGAAGAACAGTCATTAGAATCTGCAGGAGTCCTCTTGATGATATACTTTAATCTTTTAATTATTATTATTATTATTATTATTATTATTTTACTTCACCTTGGATCACTTTTTGTCACACATGACTTGGCATAAACTTTTTTCAAATTATTAAGTGCTGAAAGTTTCTGTATTTAAATTCTTTTCTTCTAATAATTCAGAGATGAAATTGCATAATCATATAAGAGCTTTATTTACGCCATTGTAAGTATCATTTGCATTTTTGACATTATTATTTGACATTTTTTAACACTCAACTTCTAAAAAAATGTTAGTTTAATCATATCGTATAATATATACAGTATATTATACGATATATATACGATAAAAAAATATGCTTTTCCTGAATGTACAGCATTTTTATGTATTTATGAATAGCCTATTTGTTTTTGAAAAGTAATGGATCTGAGCAATTGTTTATTGATCCTGTCGAAATCATATAATACAATTTTTATAAATTTTTTTTATAATTTTTTTTTAATCCTGGCATGCTAACATTTTTCCCAGGGGTCATTCTTGGTGGGCTGTTTCTATTTCAAGGTTCAGCCAGTGTAGCGATAGCATATGTCACTAAGCTGGATAATCCAAAAGGCCTTCAGGGGCGAAGGCATACTACATTCAGCGCTTCGACACCATTTGGTGGTAAATTCATGTCTAGGGCCTCCCCATATGTGCAGCCGAATCACTGAAACCATAAAGCCCTAAGTTGTGATTGTTCGGTACAGCAGAGATCACATGCTTATCCTGTTGTCTGACATGTTATATCCCAGTGGATGCTTTTAAACCTCCATGATCTTTTCCCAGAGAGCCGCGGGCAGATGTTTTAAAATGACGTGACGCATTACTGATGCTCATGCTGTATATGATGACTTCATGTACTCTATTTTCTGTTAAAGAATGTCTCTCACAGTGATGTTGGATGACAGTAACATGACCAGCAGTAAACGCCAATGTCTGGGAATGGGCCCTGAGTTTTGCAGGACGTCCTGTTTGACTAAATGGTTCCCTGGGATGTAGCTGTTCTGCTTGGCCTCACCTTTGATCATGAGTATAGCAGGCAGATTTAGGCCTGCAGAATGCTGGAGGAACAGCAGCACGTTGGTGCTTAATGAGACCAGCCCTTTACCTTAACACATCCTTTACAATGAATGTTATTTATACCTTCTGTTTCACAATGTGCTGACATAACGCTATGTGTTTCCTAAATACTGGCTGACTAAAGCGCTGTGGATTGTTGTTTTTATTCCGAAAGACATTGTTGAAACGTGGTGTCTGTCAGTGCACTTTGTTACAGACGTGGCCTAAGAGGGTTGGCCTGGAAACTGGCAAACAATTACTGTCGAGCTCGCAGCTTTACAAGTCTATGATATCCTTCAATTTGGAGGTGTTCATGAGCGTGTACGCCAGTCAAAATACAATGCCCTGGAAAGCACAAGCAGGAAAAGCAGACGGTTTATAGGAAACAGATCCGATTAGATGCACTTCTGTTCAAAAGTTTGGGATCAGTTGGGGTTTTAGAAATAAGGCTGCATTTATTTGATAAAAACACAATAAAAACAATAATATTATTGTTGCAATAGCTTGTCGGGTATTGGAAATTACCCGGAACAACAGAAATCCTATAGTCGACTACGCCACCTGGAATACGACGGAACAGCACAAGGGTATAGGGTCATTGTCAAAGGCAGGATCAGCATGAAGATATAGACATGCAATTAATAAAAACAGTCAGGTCTCAAATCAAATCGATACTAGTAACATAAAAAAAGGATTGAATATAAGATAAAATGAAAAAAAAAAATCAAGAGGTAAAGAGTTGGCCAGCAGAGACCCTCAAATTACTACTCCACACTCGATATGCATGGCACACACACACTTGTGAAAACAAGACCGAATGTTAAACATGTGAACACACCAATACAGGGTACCATGGCCAACACACCCCACTTAGACAATTCAATTCAAATTTTGCACAAACAGGCCCAGCCACTGGCACAAATGAGGGAATCAAAAGAGCCAGATTACATAAACGTAGCTTCCCAGCTAACTCACGTGCAGAACAACCCAATCCTGACACAAATAAAACATACAAAATGGACCAAGGTGATTTACAAACTATAACAAATCAAAAATGGCCATGCGATAAAACCTGCTGGATATTAAACCGAAAACGGTCACTCATAAAAACACTTGTGAAAAACAAAGCAATAAACTCACATCATACAAACAAAGAGCTCACCATGCAGAATTACAGCCACTTGCATGCCCATGACTGAAAGCAAACAAGGTAATAAGCTTTTCCATTTAACAGACAAAAGGCTTTTTTAAACCAGGGACTAACCCAAAAACCGGCCAACAGACAGGAGGATTACCCAACTGCTAGCCCTCATTTAAAATGCCATATGTCACAAATGGGCGGTCCTAAGGATGATGCATCTCAAGCAGTCAAACGCTTCCCACTTTTATTCTTACAACACTCTAGAAATCATTCTAATGTGCATATAAGAAATTATACTGATCCCAAACTTTTAAACAAGTTGATTATTAATGAAGAATTCAGTTATTAGGCTTGGTACACTCCTTGGCAGAATCTGACTCAATCGTGGATAGGAGTTCCACACGATTGAAGGAGGTTATTTGGACCAACCTAAATAATGATAATAAAAAAATATTTTTCTGTTAATTAATGTATTGTTATTGTGTCTTTTAAATATAGTAAGTTTGTATTCTGCATCATATGTTTAAAATATATAAAAAATATATAATTTATTTCTTAATTCTCTTTTATTTTTTGTCAAACATTGTTCATCATAATTACACTGTTACAGTATTTACGGTAGAATTTGACCGTATAAAATACAGTAATAAAATTTTAGGTTTTACGGTTTTAAGTTAAATTTACAGTTACAGTAAGTACCGCAATTTCATTAACTGATATAATGTTAATATACCAACCTACTAAAGCACTTAAACCTGTTTTGCACCTTTGAAACACACTGATAAGCACCATGTAGACATGTGGGGGCATGTTTTGATGAGGCGTTTTAGACCGGACTGGATCAGTATATATGGATATATAGCCTGGCTTCCGCAACTATAAAGCTCATAGGAGCTTAGTCTGGCCAAGCTACCTTACTACCCGCCTTCTGGGAGGCGGGCTTAACCTGCGTCCATCAGATGCCTCTGTATACTACTGGACGGATCTATACCCAATCAGACCACTCATTCCGATGACGTATGCGTAGTCACTGAACCTGAAGCCACCGTAACAAATTGTAGCTAGCTTCATTAAAGCAGTAGGAAAATGTCTTTACTTACTTTAATTACTTTTGCTCCGTTTTCAAAGAAAACCTGTCATGAAAATTTCTCAAAACAGGTTCAACAGCAGAGTCGAACGATTGTTGCTGCTATGTTTGAACGCCGCAGAACTACTGCGTCTTCGCGTTACAACCACCTTAGTTGTGCCGGGGTTGGGGTTGGTGAGGAGAAGTTCCTTTTTTCATTGGTTCCCACTTTTTTGGGAACGGAAATGCTCTAAAACGGCAGCTTTGCCAGACTGACTTTGCTTGCGAAATTGAATGTAGCATCACAGGAAGAATGGACGGGCCAGGCTAATGGATATATGCAATACCTTTAAAATATCAGGGATATAAGAATCCAGAAGCCAAAATATTACTGTCAGTTTCAGATGCAATGTATTGCACTCACATTTATTGTGCACACTGCAGTCAGAAACATCAGTTCTGTGGCAGAATCCTTTTATTTATTAATGGTTTAGATTTTCCACTGGTTTCTTCCCCCGAGGGCATGCAATGTTGGGGTTGGTGTGAATTTTTTCTCTGGGCTTGATGTCTTTATAGCATCTGTCTACTGCTAAAAATATTGAGAAACTGAATTAAGAAATGCAATTAGAGGGTAACTGTTCACACACAGTATTCCCATGTGAAAAGAGCAATGTTGTGATTTTATGATGTTTCAGGGGTCACTTCAGTATTCAGTGATTTTTTGTTTGTTTTATTTTTGTATTTTGTGTTTTTTAATTCATGTATGCCTACTTTTCCCTCAAGAATTTGCAAAGTTATGTGTCCTTGTAGGAATTTACTAAGCATTACTTGCTAAAACCATAAAGTTAACCTCGGAATTGTTTGCTTTTTAAAAGTTATTTGTATTGGATTGCATTGCATTCCTGCCTCTTGAAAGCAAATTATTATTATTAATAATTATCTGTTATTATATTTATGATACTTTTAAGCATGTGTAATTTATTGAAATTTAATTTAATTTAATTTAATTTAATTTAATTTAATTTAATTTAATTTAA
>JAUMHG010000179.1:120452-135168 GCA_032359395.1 Enteromius anoplus | reverse complement strand
TCAGTTTTGTATAAAAGCATTAGAAAATGCAAGTGCATTTATCCGCAGCCGCGATCAGACGCTTCAGGATAAACAAAGACAATGCGCACATGACGCGCAAGTCTTTCAGCGTGCAGGTTTCGTGCAGCTAATACCAGTGCGTTCCAAACGTTATATGAAGATCACGGACAACAGGTGATAAGGATCGAAGCTCACACGTACAGTAGTTTAGAAAACAGTCCCGTCTGAATAAGGCTACAGTGTAATTCGGCTATACATCCGCACTAAAAGTGAAAGTCACCATAGCTTGTAGTATAGACTCCAACCCAACTTTGTGAATACATTAACGGCAATATTTTTTTAATTGCGCGCTGATAACGGCCCACCACTAATATATATATCTATATATATATATACACGCACATTTTTTTCCCCCCTGATTAACTTTTATTTGACTTCAGTGGAAATAAGAATTTGGTTTATTTTATTTTTCCGAACCGACCGATGGGGTCGATGTACATTGGTTATTGCACATATTTTTATTGCACGGTGGGAAGAACTATTAACTGTTCATGAGGTAGATTGCCTGGGGAAAGAAACTGTTGTAAATGCAGGAAATTAAATCTCCATTCAGCTAGAGGTTGCTCAATGACCAACAAGCACATAAGGCTAGCCTGTTTACGAAATTAGTAAAAAAAAAATTAAAAAAAAAGATTTTTCCATATGTTTGTGTACAAATGAATGTTTCTTTTCTATGTGGTTTCCTCCAAAAAAATAATAATACATTTTTTTTTTTCTGTTTCCGGTCTAATTTTTCCTTTGTTGCTGGTTCATTAATATTCAGCATACGATTAGCGTACTGGGCAGAATTGCAAATTGAAAAAGTACTAGTATCTATTAGGTTCAGGACATTTCTGGTCTAAAATGTAACTAGTAACTAAAAAATAAGAACTAGTTCTATTTTGTCTGAACAAGGAGAGTATAATTAAGTACTAGTCACTATTGGAATAAGTACTAGTATCTAATGAATATGTACAAGTAACTTAAGAAGACACTAGTACCTAAAGAATAAGCACTAGTACTTAATGGAAAATATACTAGTATCTAAAAAAATAAGCACTAGTAACATGGATAGATACTAGTGCAGTTTATATATTAAATTTTATAACAGCTTGCCATAGACAGCCTCTGTTAGTTAAGCCGTAATCTGCAGTATGTGTGTTTGAAACAGGTGTGTTTGTGTGCAAACGTGCAAGTGAATCTTTAAGGCTTTGTTGTTGTTTTTTTTCAGCAACTCCACAACAGGAAGTGCATTTATGCAGCTATAACATCGCATGACCACATCGATGCATGTGTGCTGCATAGATTAAAAGAAATCTAAAATGATAAAAAAAAGTAAACCGATTAAGCTGAACATTGCATTAGGTTGATTTTTAATGTATTTCATGTTGTGCGGTTGCTGTGCCTTCACAGATAATTAAAACACAGATTGGTGTCCTAGATTATAGCTTCAAAAGAACTAGTATGACTTATATTTGATGGTTGCAAATATTTGTAACTAAGAGCTCATATAAAGGCATTTTTCTGTGTACCTCTTACACTCTGGGGCTATTTTGGGGAATTCCGCCTGCATTTGGCCTACCCAAATTAAAAAGCTTCCCATACCCACATGCAGAGGTGTATATATAAAAGATTGCCACAAACAAATTTAATTGTTTCCAACACATGTCAGCAAGCACAGGAAATCTATCATAATCTATGCAAGAGTTATTTTATTTCAACTGTAGGGAGGAATAAAACCCTTTTTTTACACAATTTCCGACTACGCACATTTTAAGTCTCCCCATACCAATGTTGCCCATACCTTTGGAATAAATGCAATATCTTGGTGTCATTTTAAAGAAAACCCTTTGAAATTACATTAAAAACTCCTGTAAGTGATAAATATTATTATATATGCTGTCCGTCCTAAGATGAACCATGTCAACACAAGGCACTTTCAGTTTTTTTTGTTCTGTATCTACATAATGGGTAGATGTACAATATTGTATATGTACAATACATATTGTAATTTACATGTAAATAACTTTGTTACAGTAAAATAAATATCAAAATGATGCATATCTGCATAAAAATAGAGATTCTAAGCTTTCGAATTGTACCACATATGGGATTATTGGTCCAGACAGACCTTTAAAAATTAAAGGCACAATTTGAAAATGTAATTTTGTAGTTTAAGAGTTAATCAATTTTTTTTAAACAGTTGCACTTTGCACTTTGTTTTAATTATTATACATGTAATTTATATAGTGTATTTAGTTGTATTGATTATACTAAATACACGTAACATATATAACAAGGATAGTACAAAATAAATTGTTCCACAAAATCCAATATAAATGTTATGCCATTCAAATATTACATATACTGTACATATTTGAAGTCCAACAACAAATGCTGTAAGTAACAGAATCTTTTTGTATTTTAATAATAATAAAATATTTTTTGTCTTTTTGATGTGACCTCTTGCATTATGACGAATTTGAAGCTGATGGAAGTTCAGACTACACAGACCTGACTAATCGATATTAAAATGTGTTTTGGTTGACTGTTTTCATTATTGATCAGTGTTTGCAGCCCTAATCATTTTTAAACAGACACAATATGAAATACGTCTGTGTGCATTTGGTTGTTGTTTGCTGAACTAGAGGAGATATAATGATGACTAGACTCATTTAAATTGCACCACTGTCATGGGAGGTTTAGTACAGGCCGCATCCCTCAGACACACCTGTAAACAAACCTTTATGTATAATAGACGTTTCTAGTTGTTTTTGTTGCTCATAATTTCCCTGGAGTCTGCAACATGATGGCTGTTGTAAACACAGGAGAGCTTAGCTACTTTATCTTCTTTTGCTTTTGTTATGTTGTATATGAAAAATATGGAACGAACAAAGGAGGAGCAAAACGATTTGGTGCCAAATTGTCGCAATTTTCAGTCTGATTTGTTTTCATTTTTTGTCCTTGTTCATCAGTTAAAGAGTCAGCTGATGTTTTGTTCATTTGCATCATGCAGTGTGTTTGTTCCTGTTGGTCTCTGGAGGGAGGTTGGAAATTTCCCAGTATCTGTTGCACACAATGCAATTGTTTTGTACAAAGCCACACCCAGACTAAATACGCTTGCACATGACATTGATGATAACTCTCCTTTAACACAGATAAACACATGCAGGTGCACCAGAGAGTGCAATCAGTGGGGATTTCAGCGACAAAAATGTGAACATTTGGAAACACACAGTTCACTTCCTATACACATGACATCATGAAGTGAGATCATGTATTACATAAGCTAACTAAAGAGTAAAAGCATCATTTTTACCAGAAGCAATTAATTCAGATCTTCTTCCTGCTTGTGTGTGCATACAGGACTTGGAGGATGGTCTGCGCATCAGGCAGCAGTCCAGGGCCTGGTGCTGGTGCATGTGTTTGGGTCTGGCCCTCATCCTGTCTGGAGTAGTTGTGGGCGGAGCTTACCTGTACAGGTATTACTTCATAGAGGTGAGAGAGCCACTTCCATCAGCTCCACCACATGAGAACTCGGAAAAGAAGTGTGAATCTGTTGGGTCCTTGAAGTATATATTTTTTTATAAAAGTTTACGTCATAATTTAAGACAATAAAAAGTCCAAACATATATTCAGTGAATTAAGTATGATTGAAATCCATGCCTTAGATGGGTTTTCAATTGAATTTTAGTTTTGTTTTTTACAGGTTCAACAATAAAAAAATTTTTAAAGGCTTTATATTGTTACATTATTATTTGATTAATATCCTATGTTGTCACTGGTAAATTACCAAATTCCAATTTTTCGGGTTTATATTTTGCGATTTCTATTTTAATTTAGATACTTTTTAATGGTTCGATTAAATGTTATTCACCAAAAAGGCTTGTCTTGTAAACAGCAAAAATTACACTTAATGCTTTATTTTTTCTTTTTATGCTTGAATTAAATATTAATAATCATAAAGATCTCTAATTTATTTTCCCAAAAATATTAAATAATTTTTCTGATAGATATTCATTTAAAAATGTTTTTGTAAATATTTTATTATTAATAGTTAGAAATAGTATTACATTAGGTATTATTTCTGTCACAGTTTCTGTTTGTAGATATGATAGAGAGCGAAGACAAAAAAAATCTTGAATCTAATGGCACCAAAAAATCTAAAAATTTAGAAAATCTCCTTTAATGTTGTCTTAGCAATGCATATTACTAACAGAAGTGAAGTTTTTATATATTTACATTAGGAATTTACAAAATACCTTAATGGAAGACGATCTTGATTTCCTAATGAGTTTCGTCATACAAGAAAAATCGATCATTTTTACCCATGCAATGTATTTTTGGCTATTGCTAGAAATATATCCCAGTGACTTGTTTTGCGCTCGGAATGTTTTTATTTATTTTTTTAATCTTTGGTTAAAAAATCATTGCAAACTTCAAAACGCAATAATGTTTTAAATTCCAGTTCCTTAAGGGTACTGAAACGTCTTAACAGAATGATGTGTGTCTAGCTGACCACAGTGAATGAATGTGTCTATTCATAATGATGGTCTTCAGGAGGAGAGGATGTATTTCTGCGGGGTGAACTACCGTGAGGAAAATTACAAGATGCAGGACAGCCAGGAGGAAACCGACATGGATATGCCCGCCGCTTCCAAGAGGATTGAGGAGAGAGTGAGGGTTCTGGAGGAAGAGGGGGTGGAGCTCATTAACATCCCAGTGCCCAAGTTCAGCGACAGTGACCCTGCTGACATCGTCCATGACTTCAACAGGGTGAGAGCAGAAATTCATCTCCCTCACAAAGCCCCTCACAATTTCATCTGATTTCTAAAAAGAAACCACATGTACCAAAATAGTAACGTGCTGGTTTTCTTCTCTGCTTTTAGAGACTGACAGCCTATCTGGATCTGCGTCTAAACAAATGCTACGTCATTCCTCTCAACACCTCTGTTGTGATGCCACCCAAAGACTTCCTGGAGCTTCTTGTCAACATCAAGGTAGCTACAGCAGCACTGTCTTTAAGTTCAGAACCTCCTGAACACTACTCAGACACTTTAATAATGCCCAGAAATAAGTTCTACACCGTTGTAGTCTGGTGTTTAATCATGTGAACTTACTTTGTGTTTGCAGGCTGGAACATACCTGCCACAGTCCTACCTGGTGCGTGAACAGATGATGGTGACCGGAAAGTTGGAGCATGTGGAACAGCTGGGTTACTTCATCTACGGCCTCTGCAGAGGGAGGGACACTTACAAACTGGAGCGCAGAGAGGCCGTTTTTGGTAAACGCATGCAATCATTATACTTTTGGTGTAAAAGAAAATATAATATATAAAAAAAGGCTTTTGCTATAAATATACCCCAGCAACTTAAGATTGGGTTTGTGCTCCAGGTTCTCACACACACAGATAGATAGATAGCTATATTAGATTACATGTTGACATAGTTGTTGGATATTGAGCTCTGGCACATAAATTGACCACACGATACTGTTCATTTTCACAGGTATCCAGAAGCGAGAGGCTCTCGACTGCCACAAGATTCTCCACTTTGAGAACAAGTTTGTGGTGGAGACTCTTATCTGTGAGCCTTAGAGGGTGAAGACAGCTGGGTAACAAGATAAGAACCACTTTTGACAAATTCCGCTCTGACCCTTCCTCTCCTTCCATTAAATCTCTTCCTGTTTCCCCTGTTAGTGTGTGTGTGTGCGGGAGTGTGTGCTACTCTCAGATTTGTTTCTCTGTATAGCAACAATCAATATTGCAGAGAGGGAATGAGACTGAACGCCAAGAGCAATATAATGCGTAGAAACATTTGTGTGTAGGCAAACATTTGAATCGTTTTTTTTCTCTTCGTAAACATTTTTCTGTGTCTGGGTTTCTGTTTAGCGGGGAGCTCCAGGGTGTGTGGGATGTAGCGTAGGAAAATAACTAGTACCAAGCTGACAAAGGGAGAGGGAAGGATTGCAGAGGATAAATGTACAATGAAATCTATAAAAGATGCACTAAATGTTTAGTGTTCGTTTAAAACTGTGAACCGTCACAGGATACCAGATTATATACTGGAGATATATTTGACTAGCGATTTGTGATATATGGCCACTTATTACAAATAAGAAATGCATAGAATTGATTTTTGTACTAGCTGCACTTTAGTCTAGATTTGTATTTTAAATGACAGGTTTTGCTCTGCTGTAAAGTGCTACACTGATAAAACATCCTATCGTAGAGAAGTCAAATCTAGGATCAAATGTAGAAGATGCAAAACATTTTTTAAATCTTAAAAAAAATAAAAAAATAAAAAAAAGGATTAAATCAAATGTCAAAGTGCAGACTAATAAAATGTGTAACTATTATTATTTAGGGGCTGCCGAGGTATTGGGTGTAGACTTATGGATGAATTCTGTAAAGATTGTTTAAATTTACTAAAATGTCAACATGAGTTGGAATGATTTATACTTTGCACATAACCCAAAAGGTTAATGTTAAACATATTAATACTAATAAAATTTGTCCACACAGTTTGCTGTCTCCATTTCTGCTTTTTCATAGTATCACTGAATTATATTTTCTGTTTTCTTAGTTATTATTTTCCTTTTTTTGCGTTTATGTAATTTATTTCAGTTTTAGTGTTGTTGATGACTAGTAGTCTTTATTACTATCCTGGTATGTGTGTAAATATTAGTCCGTTTCAACATTGATAATAAATGTTTAAATAATCATTAAAATGGAGATCACAGGAATAAATGTATTATTTTTGCATTAGAAATAGCATTCAAGTTATTCAACTATTATCTTCATTATATTAAATATAAAAAAAAAAAAGTAAAGGTATTTCTATATAATCACTTATACATATATTATATTATATTATATCATATATATATATATATATATATAAATATATATATAAATATCAGATAAATCTAACCAGAAATCAATTCCTAACACACCAGCGTCTGGTTCTTAACTGCTCCAGCACAAAACATTCTGAGCCTTGAACTAGAAGGAAGCATGAACAAACAGACCAGATATATCCAGTTTATTCTCCATCAGCAGGAAAATCACAGAAATGATCAACATGCAAGACTCGATTCACACACCCTCGCCACAGACCGTTCATTGAAAATAAAGATTTGCACACAGACAAGCAAGTCAGTCACCAACGATCCAGAAACAGTGAACTCGATCGGTTTCACGCTCACATACGCACTCACACACTTACATATAGACATCAAAGTACTCGATAGAAAAAGTCTCTGTGCATTAGTACAGTTTGTTCCACATTATCTGCATGTGGGTATGAGGATGTTTTAAAACATGGGCTGGTTTCTGTTTTTTTTTTTAGTATCTCTTCATCCAAAAATCAGTTCTTCACATTTTACAAGGTCTCCCTAAGATTACGTCTCTTACATCTCTTGTGCTTTGAAAATCTCTGTAGCTCGTCGACTTACTGTGCCTTTGTTATTGCAGATAAATGGGGTTCTCTTGTCTCTACACCACTCATACACCGACACAATAGTATTTCTAGAATATAAATCAATATATAACGTACATATAGAATAGTCTTGTATCTTTAAGTCCACAGTTGGTCAAAGGGATGAACCGGAGGTTAAAGATCACAATACACATGTTCTTCCTGAAGTACACCACATCCGGTGCGGAGTTTCAAGAAACCACCTCTCGCTTCCCAAAATATGACCAGCTACGAACATTTCTTTATGGCACAAACTTCCTGAACAATTTAATAGTGTTTTTTTTTCTTTTTATCATACATACAAAGAATACACATACTTGCAAATATTTCAAGCAATAAAATCTTGTTGGAAAGAAAGGAATGGTGAAAAAGAAGTATTTTAAGGTTGTAGTCGGTCCTGTTCGTGATCCCAAACGCCACTGAAATCCTTTGGTATATCCTCCTGCTAGACATAGCAAACTGAACTGCACTCAAAATGTAACGGTTTAGAAGAAACTCAAAAACTAAAGAAAAGAAGCCCACCTGAATCCATGCGTCTCTCTCTCTCTATTACCTGGCACCACAATATGCATAAAATCATTCTTGGCAAAAGCTTTTTCTGTCAGTTGCTGGTCAGTGGGCAGCACACGGTTAAGAGGTGACGTAAAAGGAACATGCACATCCAAGATGGCCGTCTTCCACGAGAAAGTACAACTGTCTCTCCATTCCTCCAGAGTAGAGACGGATAGGAGCGAAAGCAAAGCCATCACTATCAACACAAGTCAAGCAAACCAACACTTTTCTGATACACGTTTCTAAGAGACGGAAATTAAGAGATGAATAAATGTTCCTAATGTATTTATCTTACACATTTGAACAGTTTTTTTCCCGTTAAAATCGTCGCCACTGCAAGTTCTCAGTTTGTTTGTCTGCAACAAGCTTTTGCATGATGTAGTGTAGTTGAATTTGTTGAATTTGTTTATGTGTGTGTGTGTGTGTGTGTGTGTGCGTGCTCTCGCACTCAAAAGAATGAGGAAGATGATGGACAGAGGAGCAGTGGCGCCACCCGCTGGCTCAGTCAGCGTAATGCATGATGGACTCCACGTAGTTCCCGGGGAAGAGGCCTGTGGTGCCGCTCATGACGCCCTCGAACCAACCGTCGTCGTTCTTCTTGATGACGTAAATGATCGCCCCCTCCTGGAAGGACAGCTCATCTTCTTTGTCACGTGCGTAGTCGTAAATGGCCACCACTGATCAGAATAGAATGATAAAAAGAAGAAACACACAATGTCATGGTATTTATTGCAAATTTCAAATACAATTTGAAAAGTTTAAGAGACATTTAAAAACTTTTCCTAAATAACCTTAATAAAACAAAAAAAATCAAAATCGTCAAAAAAAAATCAAAATCGTCAAAAAAAATAGAAAATCGTCAAAATTGCGAGAGTGTGAGACTTTTGAGATCATTTGAAATAAAACGCCCAAAAGTATTAAAAATTCTTATAACAAACTTAAACTGGTCATTAAGTTTTTATTTTAAAATCTCATTTATTTTGACTGTCAGTTTTCAACTTTTTGTCATAATTATGATTCAAATATTGATTTTCTTATTTATCTTCTTATTTAGCAAAAATGTGTATCCACAACTAACTGTAAAAAAAAAAAATCTGCATGATTATAAATAGATTTGTCATTTGAGCTAAACCAGCAACATTTATCATAATGCAATTATTAATCAACTCTGTTTCATCATTGCTTATTTGATATTCATTACTGAAATGCAACCATGAGCAACACCGGTGTTGCAGACATGTCTCTTTCTCAGTAAGCTTGCCCTTCCTTCTCACCCAAACAAGTGTTAACTGTGCACTGGGAGGGACATCTAGAAATAAATGCTAAAAACAGTAACGTACCTTTCTCCAGGTAACTGCGAGGGGCCCATGGCGGGTCTTCTTCAGCGTAGGGGTCACTGTACTCCACCACCGCTGACTCTTCCTCATCATCACCCTCCTCATCGTCCTCTGGAGGAGGCGGGGGCGGGGTTGCTTCCTCAAACTCCACCTCTTCTGCAGGAGGCGGCGGCGGAGGAGCGTCTGAGACTAAAGGGATAAACAAGCAAACCACAAAATCTCAGATATAAGCTATTTCTGGGGGATTTGGGTAACTTTTGTTTGCTGATGCGAGACGAATGACTCATGCTGGATGGGGAAGTTATGGAGGAAAATGTGTTAGTACAGAAATTAGGGAGTATTACATTTAGAGAGGGTAGAATAACCACTGACCTCAAAACAGAAGTATTAAGCAATTTTTGGGAAAAGGGAACTTTACTAAGTTGCACACTACAGAGAAATATGGTCAAATCTAGTATTTTCTCCACCACGACAGCTAATAAACTAGACTTTTAACTCTTCAACTCTTAACAGTCTGAATTAAATGTTATGAGATAAAACTAAGAAATGATTAGTATGACTGACAGTTTTATAGAATGACCCACAAAGTGAACAGTAACTGAAACTTTACTTTGAGTCATGTCCGATTTTAAAATGAACCAAGAAGTGGTTCATATACAGAACGTAGGCTGTTAAACAGCAACAGATGAACAAAACTGTGGAATTATCCATTATGTATGCAGATTTGTTTTTTAAAAAGTGTATTTTGAATAACAATGTGTGACATAACCATAATGAAAGCAACAATGGTTTGAGTTCAAATCTTGTGAAATAAGAACGCTCTAACCGTAACCTCTGTGTGAGCAAAGTGAAAAAAGTTTTAAAAAAATGAGATTTGTTGCATCTTGTAACCATGCCGTGTCTGAAGTAGATCAGTGATTTTTGGCTGGAATCTTATCTCACTGCATCTGGTTAGGACCCACCGTTGGAAACTCTCTGCATGCTATGTTTTAGCAGGTTAGTGATGGATCAGATCAAACGTGAAATAGCATGCAACAGATCAGCGAAATTCAATGAGACGTTTCAATATAAAAAAAATTATGAAATGGCCTGCAAACCTGTTAAGGCCAATTCACACCGCACAGACACACGCCTACAGACTAGTTGGCTCAAGTTGGCCGTTGTCTTGGATGACCCTATATTCACAACCCAAGCTTTACTCCTATTAATGTATTTGTGCGTCATTATTCAAATGAAAAGACAGTGAATTAAAGAAAAAAGGGGCTGTTGGAGAAGCTGTGGTTGTTGTCATTTAAATTTAAACAAACTCCAACCAACATCTGACAAGGGAACCACACTGATAGTCTGTTTGTCAGAGTTTGTCTGTGCGGTGTGAATTGGCCTTTAAACACTAAAAACATGCATTAATCCAACACAGACACATTTTCATGGATGCCTGTTTCTGGTCTGAAAAAGAAAGGTAATGTGACTTTCACAATTCAGCCTTTTTTCATGTAATTCCACATTTATCTCTCACTAAATTTTTATATTTTATAAGTTTACATCTTGCAATTCTGTTCTACATCTCGCAATTTCCTTGCAATTGTCAATCTCTCTCTCACACAACTAAAACAAGCCTCAAACGCAGAATTGTGAGGAAAAAGAGTCACACGTGTTTTTTTTTTCTGCAGCAGAACTAGGCTTCCATACATTCGAAACTGTTTTCCCAAGCTGATAACTTACTGGTCTCCTGAACCCGAGCCACAAAACCCATGAGCGGTAGCTGGGGGGTGATCTGGAGAATAGAAGGGGGTGGAGGGGCCATAGGGGCTACCCTCCCCAAAAACAGGGGCAATTCCATTCAGAGAGGGGAAAAAAAGAAAAGAATGGAAAGTGAGGAAACAAAAATATTTGAGTGTGGGAGAGAAAAAAGGAAGGAAAAACAAGGACGTTGACAGGAAAGCAGAAGGAGATGGCAAGTTAAAGAAGAGAAAGAGAGAGAACAATCAGATCAAGCCAGTAAGATTAAACCCACAGATTTAAACGACAAACAAGCTCCTCTTCTAGTTATTATTATTGTATTTATTTTCTATGATCATATATATGGACACTTGAGCATGTCTAGTGCATCTACCTTGGTTTTGGTTGTAGTGTGGCCCTCCATTGAGCTGGTTTTGGATCATGTTTGGATTTGTGTTCAGAGGCATGTTGTTGGGCTGTCCAGTAACTGAGGACGGCCGGCGATAGGGCAGGGAACCTCCCGCTGAGGGCGTGGTGTGCCGTGTCATTGGTCTGTTCATACTGTAAAAATGAGGACCGTTGCCTGGGAGACAAAGAGAAAATGTATGAATAAAACGAATTCTGTTGGTTCTTCCTTAAAATCACAAGACAGTATATGCCATAGGCAGACCACAATACATTTAACGATATATGAAATGAACTGAAGACACAAGCTCTGACCAAACCCTAGTGAGCTACCTCCATTTTTGATGAAATCTGAGAGCCTTCGTACCCTCCAAAGACAGCAAAGCAACTGACACATTCAGAGCCCAGAAAGGTAGTACGGTCATTGTTAAAATAGTCCATGTGACATTTAATGTAAGTTTATGAAGCTACGAGCTGAAAGAAAATGATGCAGAATGATGAAGAATATTGGTTTCTGTTGGTTATTGTATGTATATTTGGGTTCAAATGAGTGGTTGGACTATTTTAATGTCTTTATACTACCATTATGAACCTTGCACATGGTCGTTTTCCTAAAAGGCAGCATAAACCCTGCCTTAAAAATGATGCTTTAAAATACTAAAGTAAGCAGCTCACTGGTTTTGGGACAGAGGAATAGAATAAACATGACCCTCAAACCAATCAGTCCATGTAAATGTGCTGGCTCATAAAAGGTTCCTCACCCTTATGAAACATCTCATCATAAAAAGAAAGACCCCAAGTAATAGAAAGTAGAGATGGACCAAATGATGTGATGGAGACAAACACCACTGGGAATGTAATCCAACCGAAAACTGGAGCCAAGACACACCAAGCCCATGCAGGTGAATCTTAGGTGAGGTGGAGGAGGGATGAATCCTGGGTAATGTGGAGTCAAACGTGTATGATCGCGTGCAGATGGACGAGTGTGGAAATGGACTTGAGGAGGGGGTGCGGGGACTCACCTTGAGCGGGGGTGCTAGTTGCAGCAGCAGGGTTGGTGTTGGTGCTAACGGGGTGGTTGGGGGGCAGCTGTGGGGGTGGTGGTATTTCAGGAGGGCCCTCTGCTGGCAAAGCAGGGGTCGGGGCAGGGGCGGGGGGCACTGGCTCTGGGGTGGGAGGTGGCGGAGGTACGGGAGGGGCAGGGATAGTAACGCTCGGAGGGAGTTTGGGAGGGTTGGGAGGGGCAGGTGCTGCACCTGCAGCCCCGAGTGCCATACAGAGACAGGAAGCCCAGGGAAGAAGAGAACAAGAGTGACAGAACAGAGGGAAGAGAGGTCAAAAGGAGAAATAGAGCCACAGGGAAGAGGGATAGGAGCAGCGAGTAAAAAGAGAAGAAGGTAGTGAACATAAAGAGAAGTTATCATCTCTAATATTAGGACAAGAGATAGCCTTCTACACAGTAACAATACTTCCTTTAGAACCTTGGACAGTTCTCTGATTCATTTGCTACAGTGGTGTTCATGTCGTAATTACCGTAATTCCGAGATGACAACATAAATAATGTGTTTTTATGGGAACACTATTAATGCCAAAGCCATAATAATTGATCTATGGGTAAGCCCCACCCCCATTAGTTTCTGTTGCTTCCTCAGACAAACAAACTTGCTCGCTGTCTTACAATGACAGCAGCAGTCTGAAAACCTTGTCCCATGATGCTTTTGCACAATTTTGGACTCAAAAGGCCACCAAACGGGAACTAAATATTCTATGGAGGGATTAATAAAATATTTAAAAATAAATGCGGTGGACAACTCGAAGCGAGGGTTCACACAACACCATGCAAGCGGAAGGCGGCTCATATTATGGCCGATCATCACGATTGCGACAACATGCAGGATCAACACTGGAAATGCATCACAGCATACACTTAATTTAACCAGTTCATTACGAAGAGACAGTGAAACATAGACCTTCGTTTATGTGTTTTTCGAGTTCTGCTCTCAGTGCAACTGATACTCAAATGCTCTTGGCTCACCTGCATTAGGGAGGAGGGGCTTACCAATAGTTATACCAATATAATAAGACTTGGACCAGTGACAGCTGTACCATCTGACCACCATCGGTTCAAGGACATAGAAAGCTTTGAGTAAAATGTCACAAGTTTTCATCTCGGAATTACAGCAATTACGATTTGTTAATTAAATTACAGGAATCTCACCAGGAAAAGCAGTGGGCGGGGCAGGGGTTGGCACGGCGATGGGCAGGCCCACACTTCCACTCCCACTGTTCTCTCTGCTGCTACTGCGACTGCTGGGATGACTGCCGCCACTGCTGCCACTGCTGACACACAGAACACATCATGCCAGTTAAGATCAATCGGCATTTGCCCGTTTCACTTCCATAACTTGATGCATTTCCGAGTCAAACAGGATAGGGAACTAGGGGGGAAAAAAATTGTAGTTTGTGTACCAGAATGAAGCCAGACTGAATATAGAGGCTAGAAAACGGTTTGTTTTTTACATTAAATCAATAGACCACCAAACAGAAAAGAAAAGTTATTTTAAAGGAAGAGCATGTTATTACTTTGCTAATGCACACTCTATTGTGAATTATTAATTTGTTAAATGAAAAGTAATTGGCTGTAAAAGAACCTCACATTCAGCCTTTCACGATTCATTTTGTCCCAAAAGAAAAATTCATTTTAGCATGTTGTCAAAATTTCATTGACCAGGCCAGTTAGGGAATCAATCTTAGGCTATTTTCAGAATATCGGTTGACAGTTACTGATAAAATCATTTAATCAGACTGACCGATATTTGGCAATATCCAAATTACCAAGAGATGACTGAAGGTAATAAAGGCGATAAGCCTGGTCAATATTCTGACAATATTTGGCCATTGTCAAATGATTAGCTTATAATCAGCGTTTGAAGTACTTCCAGATTAGATCAGCCAACAATCATGACCACTTGGCCGAACAATAGAAATATTTCCTTCTTTTGTTAGTTATAAATCTTGCAACAGCCTTGTTTATAGATAATGCACATTCTGTATTTAAGGGATTTTAAAGTGCCCCTATTATGCCTTTTCAAACATGATCTTTCATGCTGTGTGTCATGTAGCTGTATGTGAACATAAACTATCTGCAAAGTTGTGACGCTGACAGTGCACGATAAATAAAGTTAT
>JAUMHG010000179.1:102314-120352 GCA_032359395.1 Enteromius anoplus | reverse complement strand
ATAAGACCTTACAGCTCACAATGCATGTCAGAGCAAATGAGAATCATGAGGTCACAGGAACTGCCTGAAGAGCTCAGAGACAGAATTGTGACAAGAAACAGATTACAGGTTACAAAAAAATGAAGGTTCCTAAGAGCACAGTGACCTCTATAATCCTTAAATGGAAGACGTTTGGGACGACCAGAACCCTTCCTAGACCTGTCCGTCCTGCCAAACTGAGCTATCGGGGGAGAAGAACCTTGGTGAGAGAGGTAAAGAAGAACTAAAAGATTACTGTGGCTGAGCTCCAAAGATGCAGTCGGGAGATGGGAAAAAAGTTGTAGAAAGTCAACCATTACTGCAGCCCTACACCAGTCTGGGATTTATGGCAGAGTGGCCCGATGGAAGCCTCTCCTCAGTGCAAGACACAGTAAAGCCTGCATGGGGTTTGCTAAAAAAACACCAGAAGGACTCCAAGATGGTAAGAAATAAGATTCTCTGGTCTGGTGAGACCAAGATAGAACTTTTTGGCCCCAATTCTAAGCAGTATGTGTGGAGAAAACCAGGCGCTGCTCATCACCTGTCCAATACAGTCCCAACAGTGAAGCATGATGGTGTGTGTACATGAATGAGGAAAATAAATTCAATTCAATTCAAATTTATTTGTATAGTGGTTTTCATGATGCATATCATTGCAAAGCAGCTTTACACCAAAGTAATGTTTTACAGTATCTGCAGTAGTAGTTTGTACATGTACATATGGCATAGGTGTGAGGAAAAGATCAATGACATAATCGAACAGACAAGGAACATTCGAAGAGTTCAGTGGTGCTGCGTGTTGTTCCAGGGTTGGCATCATCTGAAGTCAATTAACTCAAATGATTTAAGCAAGTGGTTGCAATATAACAAAGACTGAAAAATGTAAGGGGATCTGAATACTTTCCTGTACATTTTAGACACAATATTTCAAAGTAAGTCAGAGAAGAACTGCTGCTTGTCTCTGAAAGAATCAATCAATCAATGACCAATTCATAAATGCAGTCACCTTTTTGTTCCGGAATAAATCAGTCATTAGTCCAAATCTGTTAAATAAATGACGTAGTCCTGGGTTTAGTTTCATGTGGAAAGAACATAAAAATATATATATATAAAAAAATATATATATATATATATCCCAAAAAATGTGGAATCTCTTTTTTTTATTTATATTGCTCAACCGTGCTTCCTTTCATGCTTAATTTCCTATATATGAAAGAGCAAAACGGACACTGCGGTAACCAATCAGAGCAAAGCACTGGGACGGAAAACAACGCCTTGAGTCACTGGCTGCCTCATTGGCTGCCTACAACTATCATTCATTCCCCTTCCAGTGTATCCATGGTGACGCTGTCAAATACATAGGAAGGCCCAGTGATGAATGCTACGGTGAGCGAGTATAGTGGGGGAGAGAAACATGCCTAATAGCATTCAAAACAAATGAAAAGCCAAAGATAATTCACATCAAAACCATGACAGTTATTCCCCAAAACATCAGCTTTCTGAGTTAGCCTAACTTACTCCGAGCTGATTGTTAGCTATTAGTTCCCCCAGAGCTCAACCCCACGTTGCTCCAATGCGTATTTTGTTTCTTCAGTGAAATACAAAAGACGACATTTGAATATCTGAGCTGATCTTTTCCATTTAACAACAGTGGATGGTGATTTATTCTGCCACTACCAAGTTTCATATTTTAAATATATTCCACTTGGTTTGTACGCTAGGCCTATATTTCAAGCCTTCAACTGCCATGCTACAGCTTTATGTAAGGACCGGCCTCAAAACGGCTGTTGCTTATATACTGATGATGAATATTGACACACAGTTACACACTAATAATGAATATGCAGTACCTCTTCTTAAATCTAATTTACAGTCGTGATTTAAATATAATGTGACAGATTACGGTGCAAAACATGCAAAAACCAAGAGTGCTTTGGAGTCTGTAATAACGTCATATCTGTCATGAAAGGTGCATTAACTTCAATTCAACACAAAAGAGATTTGTGAACTCCAGCTCAAATTTTCAGTGAATAAGAGTTTATTTTTTTTCCTTTGAGCAAAACTTCTGTATGGCTTTCAAAGGCTTGAAATGCTCACAAGTCCTGGTTCTACTTTCATGATGGTTTTAAATAACATGATCGCTCACATGATTCCTGAGGGCCTGAATCAGGTACAATATGAACCGAGACCCCCCTGGAGTCAAATCACAAAGCAAACCCTGTTTAACATCTTTACAACTGTGAGCTCTCCCTCTTAAACTCTAACCCTATGGTTTTGCGCATTAACAGGCCGGCAAACGCTAGTCAAGTATGCAATATTTATCAGGGACACATCACGACTCAAAAGTACTGGAATCAGCATCCACAGAGAACAAAGTCATATCCAGTGACATCCAGTCACCGATCCGCCAGGGTCCATGTGACATGCTCTGTATTTTTGGAGCAATACATGTCAAGAGTTTGATTTCTGATGCTCTATTTCTGAGGGATGACAAACACTAAACGGAGAAGTGCAGGTCCTTACACACCCACTTCTGTGGATCCCCAGGAATACTGAAAATAACATGAATTTAGTCATTCATTTTTTTCGTTCCAGAAGCACTTCACAGATTCCAGAGTGAATCATCGGACTCATGCTAGCAGGGGAAAACTGCATTTACCATAGTTCTTGCATAGTAACTTAGCTATGGTATTTTTGTAACATCGTAGTAAGCAACCACTGCTTTACCAACATAATTAACAAACAGTATTTGCTGGCAACTACCACACTTGTCATAAAAATAATACAACAGTTAACAGCTTAAACCGTAGTAAAATTGCGCGATATCGAAACTACAAATTATTGACGTTAGATGCGATACGTTAGTAACTTACCAAAAAACTAAAACCGAAAACGATCACTTATACACGTATACCCTTCAGACCATACACTGCCTCAAATAACACCTTAACAATATCAAACTAGTAGAAAAACAGTCATTAATAGATAACTAACGTTACTCTAAAAAGCAAATTTATCAAATAAAAACAGTCCATAAGCCCTCAGCATTTAGCAGCAGAGCTAACTTCAAAAACACTGCGCTGCTTTGATTAAATATATTCACAAACGCTACTACCCAATTCACAAACTTTAATCATATTACATTGTTTTAATGAAGCATATACAACAACAAAAATCCATACTTAATACATAAAAAGAAAACCTTTGATGTGTAACACTGAGGTTTGCACACTGGTTTTGCTTTGGCTAGCGTGTTAGCCTAACTAGCTCATCGTTTGAGGCCCCGTTTATGGTCAAACCCACTTAAAATAGGCAACAGAACGCATATAAAGTGTGTTAAGTGTTGAATTGGTGCAATAAAAACTAGTACTGATTACAAGCAATAATAACATGCCGTGAATTCAGTCCGCTCGACTGCATTGTCACTCGACAACACAAGCTGTCGGATCATTTTCATCTCTCGTCTCGTTTCTCATCTTGTACCTGGCCGTGTCTCGGGTGTTTTTGGGGTTTTGTAATGTCACCTGTATGTAGTTGCTCTCGCAGTACTCGGCGACTCTCTCTAGGTTGGCGTAGCTGTCCAGCAAAGCTCCTCGACCAGCAGGAATCTCCTCTTCCAGCAGCATCTGCAGCTCCGCCATCTTCACATCTTACTGATGCATGCAAGAGGAAAACACCACCATCACACACTCCCCTCTCCCTCACTGATGCACGCAGGAGGAAAACACCACCACATTACACCCACCCCTCTCTTTCACATTCACAATTCTCTTTCCTCCTCCCCTATATGTTACTATTTGTCACTCTTTCGATCCCCTTTTCTGTATCCCTATAGTGCTTTATCCAATAGTATCATTTCATTATTTGGCCAAGATGGATGCATAGACACACAGACACTTCATTCCACTCTTTTATTCGCATAGAAAGACTTCATTTAAAAGACTGCGATTCAACATTAATCTTTGTTTATGGAATGTCTGTGATATTCAAAGGGAATGAGGGTCTAAAAACAATGGCACAGTTTCAATAACCTGATCTATTTCTAAATGACATTGCTTTGATCTTATCAATTGCTGCCCCACATAATATAGAGCCATGCGTAATTTCCCAAGAGGCACATTCAGGGATATGAGGTGGGGAGTCCTTCAGTTCCTCTTGCTGACTGTGATCCAGGTGTCATCTTTGGGTGTGGTCACCAGCTCATACCTGGCCTCATCCACTTGCCCTTCCACTCTGTGCAGTCTCAACCTGCGCACCAGTGTGCTGAGCAGCACTGCGGCCACAGTATATGCAAATCTACATAGAGAGGAAGAGAAGGACGGAGCGAGAAGATTTGTGAATTTTGTGACATTGAATGTTTCCCAAAAAATAGTTTACCTGATGATAAAAACACTTGTCGTTATTTACTATAGAACATCTTTTTATTTGATAAAACAGTAAAAAGTTATTCCTCTATGGTTGTAGTAGTAGTTCTCAAACAGGGGCCAGAGTCCACTAGGGGGCCTCAGCACACTTCAAAGGTGGGATGTGTGGTGGATTAAAATAAGCCAAACAGAGATAGGAAATCAAGCTAATATTGCTTTTTTAAATTAAATACTTTAACAACTTTTCCATAGTCTTGGAAAACCTAGATATATTAGGGAATTTTAAATGAATAGTAAATGTATTTATATACGGATTATACATTTTTCTATTTATGTTAAGATTTGTAATATTTTAGAAATGTGAGTAAAAAGTCATGTAAATGAATTGCTTATTAAGAGTGGGAACCTTTAAAACATTGAGTATTGAGAAAAACATACAGAATTTAATCCTTTTAATTGTAATTATTTCGGTATTTTATTATATAGCCAGTCCTAGTTTGTGTAAAGTCAGAGTTTGAAAACATCTAGCTTTCTCATTACACCAGAAAAAATATCTTCACCTACACAAGGGTCTATAAATAGTCCCTTACAATGAAAAGAAAGGTCACTCAGCAGACATATTTGCAACACCTCCAACCAGTTATTTTGGGCATCAAAGGCCAACTCCTATCTACTTGCACCCAGAAAAATCCGATATTGCCTGTTCCATAAATGTTGTATCTTTCTAAGATTAGCTGTTCCTGGAATTAGATTTTTGATTTTTTGACTCCAAGACCCTCGTTTTCCACAATAATATTAAAGACTGTATTTATACTAAAGTGGTTCACTCAAATTCTTGAGCCTGACTGAAAATTCCCGTTCACCTTTGCTCTATTTAGTAGAGCAACCTGAACATTCTGCTAAACATCTCCTTTTGTATTCCACAGACAATAGAAACTCATACAGGCTTGGAAGTACACGAGGGTAAACAAATAATAAACCTCAACATTTTTTGTGATCTTTCTCTCCTTGTACCTTAGTTCAGGGCAGGCTTGGCTCCCTGAAAACCCAAGCAGCGAGAAGCTCTTCATTACGGACTCATCCGCAAATCTGTCAGGATTAAATCTGTCAAAGAAAACAAACAAGTGAGAATACCAGCAAAGCATGACCCTTACACAACCTTATATAAAACGAACATACACAAACACACCTGTATGGAAGTGACCAAGTGTCTGCATCTTGAAGGACGACACCCAGAGCATAGATAACCAATGTCTATAAACATACAACCAGTATTATTTTTTAACATTATAGGCAGGTTACGGCACTCTCCATACTGACTAGACTAGATATAGTTAGAAGTATCTGAAAGAATGACTGAATGAAACCTGCAAAGCTTTTTAAGCGTTTATGTGGGCCTAGTAATGAAAAAGACTAGTTCTTACTTCTTTGGGAATGACATGCTGGTCTACCTTTCCCTCCACCTCCTGTAATCTGGCAGCCATAGGCGTCAGTTTGGCTGTGCGGACGGTTTCATTCAGCACCTGCTGGCAGTATCTGGGGGAAAACATGAACAAGAACGATGATTTCCAGACAAGTGCAGAATAGAGTTTAACTCGCAAGGTCTTTTTTTGAAATTGAATTTCCACACATATGCCCTCTAGCGGCCAGAATATACAGAGACAAGAAAAACCCAGGAGCTTTAAAATGTTGGGATGCATGTGCTATTAATTACTTCATGTTTAAACTTTTTCACATAGGGGTCTCTTGATTTAGCATCTAGTAAAATCAATAAATGTGAATACCATATGGGTAACACTATCAGAATTGTAACAGAAGCCACGACTGTTGTTCACCTCAATTGTGGAATCTTCTCCAAAGTAACAGGCTCCTCTCCGAGCACTTCAACAAGCTCATGATAGAGCCGTTCCTGCACTGCTTCTGAGACCGATAGGAAGTGAACCGCCCAGATGCACACTGGGAAATAATACAGATGAGAACAGGCATACATTATGTATGAGAATAACAAAAATATGATGACATGAAGGTAAAAAAGGAAAAGCCACAAAGTGTTATTATCATTAACTAAAACTATTAAAACATCGGCTTGAAATAAATACAATTTAGAAAAGTTGAAGCTCTAGAGTTAATAACTGAATAAAAGTGAACAAATAATCAATTACACCTAAATAGTAATAAACATAAATATAAATATATCAATTAATATATTTAATTAAAACCAAATTATAAATAGAAAAATAAATACAAAAAGAAAAGCTGATGTTAAAATGTCAATAACAACTATAATACTATGCAACACTAAAAAACAAGAAATTGAATCTTACAATTAGCAGTGATCACACAGCCAGCTAGAGTAAAAACCATACCATCTTCCATCACCTGAGCACATAAAAATCATAAAACATATTTAATAATTGTTTGTTTATAATTTATGCATAAATATTAGTCAGTAACTCAATTTGAAAATGAATAATTGTGTGTTGAGATGATGTTACCTGTCGCTCTGTCGGACTGGCCTGTTGTAAATAGTTAACAAAAGATGACTGACTCCTCTGCTTTGCCACAGACTTCAGCACCGACTCCATCTCAGCTAGAGCTGAAAAGAACAAAACCACGTGAACAATTGCACTGAAAAATGAAGCTAACACTTTCGAAAGCTATTTAGCTGCCTTCTTACCACTCTCATAATGGCTCTTTCTGCTGGAACTCTTCTCTAAGGATCCATCCAGATACCCTTTACCAATCTCTGACCATATCTATTTAAATACAGGTATATTATATATGCATATATGTAAAATATCACTTTTTTTTAATTAGAATTTTCATAAGCATGACAATAGATATAGGAAATCTCACTGCTTCATGGTTCTTACGGAACCGAATGACCTCAGCATCATCCTGAAAACTACTCCCCATGGCAAGCTGAGTGACAGCTTTCATAGCCAATCCGAGCAGATGAGCACAAAGAGGTGTGTGCTGTGATTTAGGATAAGATGCCCACTTATCAACCAGCTCCTCTACCAGCTAAAAAAAAAAAAATTGTAGTAAGAGAGGGATTGCATGTTTAAAAACGGGGACTGTTCATTATATTCAGTATTGTTTATTATAAAGAAAAATCCAAGAACTTGAGTTTAAGGCAGATATCAATGGGTTATATTCAAGGGAGCAACTGTTGTTGGTTCAAATAGTGAAATTCTGATCTAGGGATATATATAAACGCCCATGAACAGACCTGAAGCAATAAAGGGAAGTTGTTCTCCAGGGTTTTATTGATCGCTCCCTCATACACTTTTTTTCTTATCATCGACTCCGTCACTCCCACTGCCGAACCTGACTGGTAACCTAGCAACGACTTGAGCATTGTCTCAAAGGAATCCGCTGCGGAAAGGGTACAAACATGTGTTTAATAAAGCATCCGTGATTTAACCCTAACCCTAACCCTTTTACACGAGTGTCTAAAACTTTGAACAGTACTGTAGCTCTGCAGCCATTGCTCTCTGTGTGGAGCACTGGCTGTTGTCAGACAATAATCTCACTGCATTATTACATTTAATGACAAAAAATAATGTTTGGAAATGTAAGCTGTTATTTCTCACTGACACGCTACTGCAAAAAAAGATAGAAATAACTCACTCAAAACTATTTTTTTTGTTGGGTTAAAGTACTAGTGGCCTAAGACTTTTGCACAGTACTGTATATATTCAGTGTATCATGAGTAACAATTGATTCATAATACCATTTGTAATGTTTTGCTAAAATATTAATTTATTAAGCGAAGTTTTTTCAAAATACTAATTCTCTCTCTTTGTACGTTCTACTTACTGGTCCAGTTGGGGTTGATGTGTTGTTGTAGTTGGTCCACAGCACCCAGGCTGACCACTGGTCTCCGACCGAACCAGAAAGATGCCACAGACCCAAACTCATCATGGAGACCCACCAGGAACTCATGCAGGCTTCCCTTTTTAACTATATCTGGCAGATTCCCATCTCTGGAAAAGTAAAGCAATAGTTTATTAAAGAAACTAAAGAAATAAATAGAGGGCAGTATCTCAAACTCTTACTTCTCTTCTGTGGGGTTTAGTCCAGGCACACCAGAGGCACTTCTAGATGACTGACATTAAAATAAGAAAACGTCGTGTTAATATACACATATGTGAAATATTTAAGTCCGTTGACAGCAAATTATAGCCGTTTTAACATGTAACGTTACATGTATATCCAACTTCACGCATTCTCAAAAGAAGTAAACTTCAAGGTAGTGAAGCGATGACCTTCTAAATGTAGCAGGTCAGAATTTAAACCAAACATATTTAGTAGCGATTCAATAGCGATATATTTCATATAAAACATGATCACAACAGTTTGCAAAAACAGATAAGATAATATATTTTTTTCACCGGATACAAATACAGGACAGCACCGATCAGGATGATGACAAATGTCACTGCAAATATAGCAAAATCCAGCATATTTGCTTTTCAGAAATGTCTGAGGATCGTCATATATGTAATTAAACTGTTCACAGAACTAGTAGCTAACAATCCACGTCTACAGTGACCATCAGAGACCTGCGCCCCTTGGATCGGTGCTCAACTACACATCCTGCATACGAGGCTAAACCAATCAGTCGCAGAGAGTCGTCATTTAGGGATATTTATTTAAATATATTTTTTATAACCAACCCGTCTTCCATGATTGATGTTTTTTTACTTTTTGTACTCACATATACCTAAAGGTTAATATTACTATAAATATGTATTGTCCGTCATTATTAAATATAATTTTGTAATATTTGTTTATTTTAATTATAAGTAGCCGTTTTGTAAAATTGTAAACGTGTGACTAAAGCTATAGTATTTACTCGTTTTTTTTTTTCATTTTATGAGTTTGTTTATATTTAAGGGGGCGGGGCTAAAGCTAATTAGGCTCGTTTAGAACTCTTTAAATGTGACACATACAGGAAAAAATAGCTACTTTGTGAAAGTGATAAGCAGCAAAATGTTGGTTACAGCAATATTAATTGCGTTTACGTTTAAGGTTAGTGTATATTTGAGCAATGCTGATTTGCATTTGTCCCGATATCAGGCCGGTGGTTTAGCATTCTCGCCGGTTCTGAAGGAGTTTCCCCAGCAGCAGGAGAGGACTCGGTTTCTGCCGGAGCTGAATCAGATGAGCTCGTCTTTCTCCGGCTCTCAGCGCTGTGTGCTCGAGCAGTATCACGAGCGCATCAAGTGTGGAGAGCCTGACATCACTTCAGATGAATGTGACGTTATCAGCTGCTGTTATGATACTCAGGGTTGTTATTATGCCAAGGCAGGTGAGCGTGAAAAATAAATCAGATTTAGTACTTTTAATCTCTCTTAATATGTTTGAAAGAAGTTTTAAAGCTTGTTTTTGTTATTTAACCACCAATAATACATACTTATATTTAAAATGTATCATCTTTCAGTGATAAAAATCTATTAGGAATCACAGTTATTCAAAACAAGTGTATTTTTTTACTCCTAGTGTTGTGGGAAAATATATTTCTTGGACCTCTATGGCTAATATTGTTAGGCTGTTTCATAAATACTATATTCTATTTTATATAAACCATCCACATTGATTTAATCATGGTTATGAGTTGTCATCCATGGATTGTCTGGTGACTATAGTACCACAGTACAACTTTACTACGCAAGCAAATAAATAATTTAAGCACTGCAACTGTATAACGCCTCTATGATTGTGTGCAAAACATTGTTACACTGAAGTTCTTTTTTTCCTGTTTCTTCCAGTCACTCTGCAGTGCACAACAGATGGGCAGTTTTTAGTGGTGGTTGCTCGAGATGCCACCATGCCACGCATCAGTTTAGACTCCATCCACATGTTGGAGAATGACACCAGTGACCACTGCCCTCCGGTCAGCCACACTGCCAGCTTCGCCATCCATCAGTTCACTGTCAGCTCCTGCGGCACCAGAATGAAGGTGGGAATGCGATTGCTGTAAGAGCTTTGGAGCATGTTATATATATCACTGAAGAGAATGGGCATGAAATTGTTACCCTATGGTCACTATTGTTTGTCTTCAATTACATCCTTCAGGAAGAAAACGGTTTTGTTATTTATGAGAACATGATGTCATTCGCTTATGAAGTGGGCCTTGGACCTAATGGATCAATTATAAGAGACGGTTATCATGAGTGAGGAGCCTTGTCTGTTTTTATGCTGAAGGTTTTGGTAACGATCAGGGGTGCGCTTCCCAAAAGCAACCATGGTCATAAGTTCTGTCATTATCAATAGAGTTCAATGGAACTATTTCGATCATGGTTAGCTAAAGATGCTTTTGGGAAACGTACCACAATGCAAGAGGCCCAGTATTTCCTTCCTGTGTCTTGAAGGTTGAAGCTCCAGTGCAGGTATTCGAGATTAGCTGTTGAGGCTCTGCTGGTGGAGCTGAATATGGTTCCTCCTCCTCCCCCTGTCTCTCACAACGGCCCGCTCAAAATAGAGCTCAGACTCGCCAATGGACAGTGCAGCACTAAAGCATGCTCCGATGGTGAGAATACAGAAATTACAATTTCACTGCATAACATGTTTCCCCAAGGCGGCTTACCTTGCAAACTAGATTTCATAAAAGCACATATTTTTCCAAATCATCCTGAAATTTTCCTTGTCAAACAAGCACAAGACCCAAAAATCTAGAAATATTAGATTTCTGACTGTTCTTTAATATCTAATATGCTACAGATATTTGTTGACATGGTATAAAAGTAACAGTAATGTCTAAATTCAGTACTATTTAAAAGTATGAGGTTGGTAAGATTTGTTTTTTTATTCCTGGGGTGTTAGAACTAGAAGATTTTTTTTGCATCGTCTTTATTGTCAAATGGTTCTTTAGAAATCATGTTTCTCAGAAAACGTTTTTATTTATTATTTGTTGAAATATGGGTGTTGCCAGTGCTTTCAAGTAAAAGTAGCTTAGAGTCAGCAGATGACATCACAATGGCAAATTCACTAATCTATAAAAATATGAATTCAGATCAGTGGACAAGAGGAGAATTTAGATCAGGTTTGTCCAAGAAGTTTCTATATTTCTCCCTAAACATTTAGAAGAAGAAAGTCTCAAAAGGGATGTGGAAGTCGCTAAGCTTTAAAACTGCTAAATTGGCAAAACTGATACTGGTACTGTAAAACTACTGTATCTTGAGTACCACTAATTTGTTTATTACCAGCTCAAAGACTGTCACTGTACAATGTGATGCAGTTAATTAATTCAGCATTGCTTTTGTGTATTTAAGAGGATATATACACCTCTTACTACTCTGAGGCGGACTACCCTGTTACTAAAGTGTTGAGAGAACCTTTGTATGTGGAGGTGCGGATTCTGGAAAGGACGGATCCAAACCTTATCCTGGTCCTGGACCACTGCTGGGCCACTTCTAATCCTGAATCCCTGAGCCTGCCTCAGTGGGACCTTGTGATAAATGGGTACACCTGAGTTCTTTCATTCAAGCTCCACTTTCCTCATTTATCTAAGGAAACATGGACATTTAGTGTCAATGTGTTGATGCCAAAACAACTGCAGATACTTCAATTGTACACTGGTTTACATGTTTCTATTACTCTTCATAGCTGTTCATATAAGGATGACCATCAGCTTACCACAGTGCTTCCTGTTGGACAGTCAAATCTGCACCAATCTCATTACAAACGTTTTGTTGTGAAGACATTCAGTTTTGTAGATCAATCCTCGCTTGCACTACTACAGGAAAGGGTGTGTAAATTCATGTTCATCACATGTTCTCCTCGGCTCTCGCTTATCTTATTGTCCTCTGCCACATTTTTTAACAGATTTTTATTCACTGCGCTATGTCTGTTTGCCACCCCTCCACCACTGAGTCATGTGAGCCCAGTTGTGACAGCAGGACAAGTGAGTGCATCTACATAGAAGATTCTAGACTTATGGTTAATGATAATAATATTCAGTTATTTTAATGGAAACGCATACATTTTTAGTAATTAAATTATATAATAATGTAATATTTAAGAATAGATTTTAAATAATATTTCTTAACAATAATATGAATAACTGCTAAATTATTAATATTTTATATATTTTATATATTTTATTTTTATACATAATTATTTCAAATACTTTAACTTGTCATAAGGACGTTTTTCTTAGGAAATGTGTATTAGTAATAAAATATAAATAAAAATATTAAGGAATGTTTATTAGTAATAAAATGCAAATAAAAACAAAAAATGTTATTATTAGTAGTAGTAGTACTAGCAGCAGCAGCAATAATAATAATAATAATAATAATAATAAACATTATTACAAATATTTATGAATCCATTGGTTGTTGGCTAAATATTTTTTTAAATAAAATTAAGATTATTTAAGTAAACAAATGTATTTATAATTATTTCACATTTAATAATAAATACTAATCATATAAAACAATAGTAAATTATAATTATCACATTTAATAATAAAACTAATAATTAAAAACAATAGTAAATTTTTATATAAATATATACATATACATATGTGTGTATGTATGTGTCTAATTATTAATTGAAAATGTTTAATAAAATATATTATAAAATAAATTTGCATACAATAATCATCAACCTCATTATAAATAAATTAAACTAAATGCATGAATATATAATAAAATATTTTCTTTCTTTCTCTGTTTATTAGGAAAGGCTGTTTCAGAAGACTTGCAGGATTCTGAGGAAAAGGTTGTAGTATCAAGTGGGGAGGTCATACTTGTATCCCAAGTTTCTAAAACCTTAGCAGATGAAGAAGGTATGAAAGCGCCATGTTATTTATTTTTTATTCAACCCATGCAAACTAACATTAACCTGGAAATGTATGTTCTTATAGTCCCACAGATATTAGATTATGGATTATGGGCGGCAGGAGCTCTCACTGTGTTTGGTGTCTGTGGACTTGTTGTGGCTGTTCTAATTCATCGGGCCAAACCTCGCCCTCAGCCCGCTCCAGTGTGACATTAATAAAATGCCAAAAGAATGTGGCCTTTTGTGCAATCACTTATATAACGATCAGACAAAGAATGGTTTATTTAAAAAAACAATGTATTGCTGAGATCCAAAGTGTTTGACATATCTAATATATACAATGATAAATCAAGTATCAAAATAGTACGCCTTCAGGTGCCTTATGCAGTGATGTTTCCCTTTTCTTCTGCTTTTGGATATTCCATTTCCATCAACATTAAAAACTCTACAGAGGGGGGGAAAATGTTAATGTAATATTCATTTTTACATTTGAACTTTTCAGTTTTAAACACCAGGATATGTTCAAAATCAAAACTGTATGTTGTGTTTGTTCTTTCTTTAAATGAGAAATATACAGTATGTTACCATTCAAACCATTGGATAAGATGTTAGTGTGTGAAAAAACATTTTGTAGCTTTTACCTTCTGTGTGGTCAATATCTGGACTTGTTGACATCAGAACCCAGGCCAGCCCAACCAGTAAAGTGACCACCAGGTTTACTATGATCCAGGGGTAAAGGATGCTGCGCTCTGAGCCCGGCTGCCTGTGAGGAGACACAACAACGTCTCAGCTTCTATTACTGTACAGCATTTACCCAGGATGCTCTAATGAGAGGGTCTTACCAAAGCGTCACATTATAGCTGGAGTACTGATTATACAGATGGATGCGATCACTCGTCATCTGCTGGCTTAACGATAAAACAAGTGCAGAAAAGTACACTGAAATGGAAAAGGTGTACATTTAAACACTGCTGTTTACATAAATGGCTTCTATGAGTGCATAAATCAATTTTCTGATAGAAATATGATAAACTCACAGAAGGAAGCAAGTGCCACAGGACTAAGGGTCAGTAAACTCCTCATGGCCGTAGCGGCTTTGGCAAGATTCATCCTGTTTGGAGAGCGATCAAAGTAGTTAAGTTTAATTTAATTTCAATGGCTCAGGCATCTACAAATATCTATGGCAACAGTGTTTGCTGGTTTTTTGTTTGAGTTAGGTCACGCGAAAATGACATTATGGTTAGGTGATTCACCTGTCGAAGGCAGAAACGGTGCTGAGGGCCAGCAGCAGGTAGAGCAGGGACTGTGCCGGATAGGCCAGGGTATTATATTGCTGGAGTAGGTTGGAAAGAGCGCTCATCTGTTCCCCGGCCAAAACATAGACCACAATAATATTCCATACAGCATAACCAGCCAGGAAGCCATGAGAAAACAGGCCGACCACCCTGCGCAGCAAAAACCGTAAAGGTTTACAAAAGTCTTTCAGCATTCAAAGGTTTGGGGGTCAGTGAAATATTTTCTTTGGCTCAGCAAGTATGCAATAAATTGATTGATAGTAGGTGATAGTAGAATACATTTAAAATGTTACAAAAACATTGCTTTAAAAGGGGTGCTATTAATTTGAACTTCGAACAAAACTGAAAAAAGTATCATGGTTTCAACAAAAATAAGCACATCCATTTTTAAGTGTGATAAGAAATGTTAACTGAGCACCAAATCAGCATATTAGAAGGATTTCTGAAAGACTCAAAACTTGGCTTTGCCAATATATTGAATTGTAAAATAAATTAACATAGAAAATAGTTATTTTAAATTTTATTAAAAATTCATTTCAGTCAAAAAGGTACCATGTGCATAAAATGACCAAACACATTTTAAAGGGGTCATCAACTGAGAAATGTAAATTCCTTTGATCTTTTGACATATAAGATGTCATTGTACTATTAAAGAGAACTCAAAACTTTCTTGTTAGAAAGTAACTCACCCAAGGCACGGTTGCCGTGAACCAAGTACAATTATCCCCCTCCCCAATACCGCTTTTGGCCTGCGCTCACATTGTACTTTATCATTCGTGCCGTTTTGAGCACTCACACTAGTCAAACGAACCACAATTTGGCGATCAAATGCAGTCTGGCATGGTTCAGATTGCCTACTGTGAGTACACCCTGTCTAAAAGCAGCTTATATTGAAGCCAGTCTGCCAAAATGATAGCTTACGAAATGTGCTACTTTATGATGTAATAGTGTGGAGAAGCACCTCTTCTGCAGAAGATGCCTGTTTAGCCCGGCCTACTGATTTCTGCGTGTAGCATTTGAGTGAGAGACGCATGATTTTGAGAAAGAATGCAACAACAAAACAATACTGTGCCGATTATATTGGAGCTTTATTGGAACTGTAAGCCAGTCACAGCAATGGGCAGTTACGTCCGAGTCTACAATCCGAAACCGGTATTCAGACAGAGCATTTTGATGAGAAGGGTTAAAAACAGGATAGAAATCAGCATACTACTTTTAATTATGATGCTTTTTGATGTAAAAATATTGAGAACATTACAAGTGGACCTTAAAGAATAGTACAAAATAATTTAAAATACTCAGTTCATGACCCCTTTAAGTTAAAGTCTTAAGCAACTGAACAGATATGAACAAACTGGAAAATAAAGTGTGAAAATAAACCTGAAGCCACTGTGCAGTTTCAAGGAGACGTCTCTAGTGGTCCACACTGAGCGGCTGTCCATAAAGTTCTGCTCCATCGGGACACTGGCCTTCCACTGGTCCACTCGCTCAGCTGCTTGAAAACGACCTGCCACCAAAGATTAATGGTCAGTCGCCCTTTATTTCATTATGTACCTTGCCTACAAACAACTTCACTTTAAAAATACTGAAATGTTTAGAAACGAATAACTACACACTATATACAAATTGTACTGGTGTCCCACAGGGCTCGGTTCTTGGTCCCCTGCTTTTTAGCATTTATATCTATTCTTTTGGTCTAAGATCCCTTAACCTCAGGTTCCTGGAGTTACTCCATGACAATGTACAGACTTTGGAGTGGGGCCAAGACATTAAGACGGTGACTGTCCCAAATAGTAGACAGGTGTGTGCAGGTGTGGTGAAGTGGCGTGAGCGTTGTTGCAATACCACAGCCAGAGACAGTATGAGTTGCAACAATAGTCTGCACTGTACTGTAGTGTTTTTATTTATTTCTTTGATGTATTTTTGTTGTTGTGGTGCTATTTTACTGCACTTAGGAATTTTTGCTCAATAAATTGAACTTTAAACGGACTCCTGCTTGTTCTGGTCACCCTATTGTCTCAGAATGCATTGTGCATCCACGGCACTCAGCTATCACTTCTATGCTGGTATTCCTCAGATTTATTGTATATTATACTGGCTCCCTGTTAAATACCACGTCGATTTTAAAATCCTAATGTTTACTTACAAGGCTCTGCATGGTCTCGCTCCTCAGTATCTGGCATATCTTTTAGGGACATTAGGAATGCTAATTCTTTAGCTGTTTTTAAACCCTCTCTCAAAACCTGTTCAGAAATGCTTTTAATTGATTAGTTTTCTTTTTATTGATTTTTGTGATTTATCTTTAGAATTTGTTGAATTTATAGGTTTACTGTTTTACATTGTTGTGCTTTCCTTTATGTAAGTTTTCGTGTACAGCTCTTTGAGAAAGCAACTTCTAACGGCTCTATATAAAATAAATGTATTATTATTATTATTCTGCTTGAAACTTACGGCTCCTCTCCACAAACACCTTCCCCACAGGCTGGCTCTGCCCCTGGGGAGCGGAGAACAAGGAATGCTGGGGGACGGGCACCTGGGGGTCTGTAATGATATCATCATCCTCTATATCCAATTCGTTGTTGGACTGTGTTTCGGGTACTTTAGGTTTCACTCTGGAGAAAGAAGGAATTGAAAGAAAACAGCATGAGCTGAAAATGTCAGGATCCTTTCAGTAACCTGGTGTGTGTATATATATATATAAACGTACTTCCTCTTTTTTGGTTTGCGTGTCACCTCTTCTTCGACATTCTGATCCACCATATCTCCATTTGACACCAGGTCCGTCTGATCTCTCTCTACATCTGACCAGTAAGAGCAAATCAGCATTATTTCTGGGGTGTCAATGTTAATAAATGGTACCTCTACAGATATCAGAGTTGTAATCAACAGGACATGGTTTTGACCAGTGTTTCTACCAGATGCTTGTGCTTTCTTTTTCTTTTTCCTCCTTTGTGGTGGATTGTCCACAGGTTCTGGGGTCAAAGGTTCCTGACATTCAGACTGTCTGCGACTGGTAAGCCCTCCCATTTCCATTCCACCATCTACAAAATCCAAGAGTGAAACAAACTCTTGCACACAATGCTTCTGCAGGTGATACCAGACGTTTGTCTGGTTCCAAAAACGCATCTTTCTCTCTTTTGAAAGCCATTCAAAAGTAGCCATGGATTCTTTTGTGTAAATGTGTACACAATGCCGACACAGATTGGAAAAGCAATTTCAACACAACTTAAACTTGCTGATTTAGTGCACTGCACTACTTTAAACCACTTAAAGACCCAATAGCTTAGAAGCACCAACATGACAATATCGCGATTAATCATTTGACAGCACTATTAATAATATAAACCATAATTATGAAGCACAAATCAGTGAAACAGTAAAAATCTAAAAGATCACATGCAAAAACATCCAACCATTTGACATCAAACCATATTACTAGTGGTGTCAAACAATTAACTGGGATTAATGGAATCCAAAATATAAGTTCTTGTTTATATAATATATGAGTGTGTAATGTATATATTTATTATGTATATATAAATACAAACACATGCATGGATATTTTTAA
>JAUMHG010000179.1:82733-92981 GCA_032359395.1 Enteromius anoplus | reverse complement strand
TGGGCCCCAGAGATGTAGTGTATATGGAGAAGAGGAGGGGTCCAAGAACTGATCCCTGAGGAACCCCAGTGACCAGATGATGTGATTTAGATACCTCCCCTCCCCAAGCCACTCAGAAGGCTCTATCTGTGAGATAGGATTCAAACCAACAAAGTGGAATCCCCAGCTTTTCATACGTTTGTCTTGTATTTAACTCTCTGATGCATGAATGAAAAGAAATCTATTTATTTTCACTTCAGAGGAATATAATAATCCCCCAAAATTGTAATTATGTATTGTGAGGGTTACATGAATTTATACTAGCAGGCATGAACGGTTGAACAATCTTACCTGGCTTGGATCTACCAGCACATCTCTGTAGTAGCACTAGTCAATATGACAGTCACCTTAGACTTAAACTGACACCTAGTGGTTTGGATGCAGCATCACACACAAAATACCACTTATTAAGCCGTTGTAGAAATGCATCATTCTCACTTCATACTGTTACCATTATAAGCTTTGCAGTTACATTGAATGTAAACAATTACAATTAATATAATTAATATCTACAAGTAACATCCTTTTAAAGTGTTCAACCTGCCTGTGGGATCTTGTTTATTAGCTAGCAGTTAGCAAATTCATTTGAAATCGTCAAACCTATCACACCTATTGGTGTAAAATACCAATATTTAGATAATTCAGTATTGTTGACATATGAGCATCAGTTACACATTTAGCTGTTACTATTATTATCACTTAGTTCAAATTAAACTATAGTAACACTGGCATCTGTAAGACGGGTAGAAGAATAGTCTTAAATAATACATTTCACAAATGACACACATTTTTAAGGTGTTTTGATTTCAGGGATATTTAAAAATGGTTAATGCAACTTATTTATTTTTATTCATTTTTATAGTATGTTATTTGAAAAATAAATAAATCCATGAATCATAAAACCTAAACTTTAATTGATTTTTACCCTTATTGTTTTAAGGGAGAAATTACTCCCTTTGCCTGGATATAGATGACAGTTATATTTGTGCATTTTTCATATTTTGTATGATTTGTCCACAGTTCTGCTTTCAGAGTGAATCATCATAAACAATTTTAATGCACAATTTGTTATACTTTTGTACTTGTAAACTACTGTAATGTTGATTCAATTGGTAAGCCACATTTATATATATATATATTTATATTTACATTTTTTTATATTAACATTTTAGGTACAATCACTCTGTAATAACTGTATAGTTGCAGTTGATGACCGATGCACAGATGCTCAAATGATACAAAACACATAATATCCAAGATGAAAAATTGTCAGCTTTATTATGAACAACATTCCAGAGTTCAACAAGTGAAATACCTGCTAGAATTATTATTTTTATACGCTTATTTACACGTATATCTGAGATCTGAACGCTGACAGCAGAGACTACTCTTCAGAAATCAACAACATCCATTTTAATCGACTAACTTGAGTAAACATCTGTTCTGATATGATTCAGATGATAACTTATTACATACTAAATCAGATGATGTCGAATGTAAAAATCAGAGGGTTGGGGTTTGGAGGCAGTGCAGCCTACCAGGGTTTTGTTTTTTCTTCTCTCCTCTATGGAGTCTGACAGGAATCGAGGGACCGTTTTCCTCTGCTGTGTATCTATTATGGCAATGTCAAAAATATTATGTACAAATTTAAAATGATACAGAATAATACATTTAAATCTTTAGTTACAAGTACAGTTATGAGCATTGTGACGATTGCGGTATTGCACAACTTGCCGTCACTGCGATACTATTTGTTGGAAAAGTGCAGAATACTTTGTACAGAACACTGAACTGGTTGACAGAACTGAAAGGAAATAATAAATGTGCCACGCCTAATAGCTGTAAAAATAAGACACTTGGGAGAAAAAAAAAACTTTTTAAAAATAAAATCTCCGTAAAAGAAAATATACACAGTGTGCAAATGACTTGGCATAGACAGACAGGGGGAAAAGGGAGAGCCCCATTTAAAAACAGTCCGTTGCGCGTAATGGAGCATGTTGATGAGAAAGGACGGCATTAACATCCATACACATCCACACTTAATTTCACTGACAAATTCACCTCAGTTTCCTCTCTATACAACACAATCTTTTTTTTTTTATTATTAGCAATATAATATATTTTCTCTAACTTCCTTTTTTCTATAGTTAGTTTTTTTTTACCCATATCGAGTATGGGAGATGATATCGCATCGTGCAACTTTAGTCCTCAACTGTACGGCGGCAGGGGAACGGGGCGGGACTTCCTGTTCTGACTGAGCAACAGTAGCTTAGCAGGTGGTTGAGTGGCATGTCTTGGCATGCTTTCCCAGAGTAGGCTGGTGAAACTGCATGGTGAATGTGAGTAGTGGTTTAATCCGAGGCGTTGAGGGGGGCGTGACTTTACCGGGTCGAGGAGAGCACGTGACCCGGCACCCAGCCCTCTGCAGCAGGAGATAGGCTGTTTGCAGGTCGGTAAACCAGGCACATGTTCTGCTGATTGGACGCAAGGATCTGTACCTTCTCGCCAACCACCACGCAGATCTCGTCCTCCTTCACGGCGTTGTAATCCTGCGTCACTAGCACCGATGACAGACCGTTACACTCCCCCTCGTCCAGATCCTGGAAACACAAAAACATTCTAAACATTCTGATCAAGAATATACAAATTAATTGAGCCGAGCTGCTAAATGAAGATTTTATCGATATCGATAAAACCAATATCGATTATTAAAGCTGCAGTCTGTAAGTTTAGGCTCTTTTGCCGCCATCTCGCCAACCTGGAATTGCATTTACTTGCAGTTTTTTTGTTTTTTTTTTACAAATGAAATGCTTTAAACGTATGTCTTTCAATCATATAATTGAACACTTCAGCCAAATCAGGACAAAGCTTCACACAGACGAAAATCTGTTCCTCGCCATCAACCTTGACCTGGCATGAGAAATAAATAGCTGGGCGAAAAGCTTAGACATTTAAAAATAAAAAGTAGCAAGCTGCTCCTTCAGTCTGGTATTCAGTGACAGTGTGATTTATTAGGGACACAGAAAAAAAGGAGAGTGTGCCAAGGCCAAGATACAAGCTCACCAGAGAGAGAGACTGCGGTGAGAAAAAAA
The DNA here is from genome assembly GCA_032359395.1 of Enteromius anoplus. NCBI lineage: Eukaryota > Metazoa > Chordata > Actinopteri > Cypriniformes > Cyprinidae > Enteromius > Enteromius anoplus. Next base: position 89,850 of record JAUMHG010000179.1, on the reverse strand, counting down.
GAGAGCAAGGAAGCCAGAACGGAACAGAAGAAAGAGACCCTACTGAGAGGGGAAACAGGTACAGAACACGGGCAGAGCTGGGAAACTAGGCCATTCTCCCCACTAAGAATAACTAGGAGCACCTCTCCTCCCCTCAAAGACAATTAGAGTGGAACTTCACAGCACTGCAGCACGGACACATCCAGTTCAGCGAGGAGACGCATGCACAGACTGCAGCGACCGGTGGAGTGGGAACTAATTATGTTTAATTACATCTATCTAGCCTGGATGAGACGCTAATTAAAATGGTCCGGATAACTAATTGATTTAGTTAGATTACACAAGCTTGTTTAAGTACAGAATGCTATAGAGATAATTGGTCTCCTGTCACAGGCTGATTAGGGTGCTTTCCTTCAAGAGCGTTTGCTGTGGACATCAGTTACACGTCAGAGTTCAGGGGTGAGAAAATAAAATAGATGGTCAACTTTTTGATGCTAAAAATACAAGCCCCTCTAATATTATATACATATATAAAGACAGCTACTCTACCATTCAAAAGATCAGTAAAATATATATATTTTTTTATTGTTTAAATATTAATACTTTTAAAGCAAAGATCTATTGCATTGATCAAATATGATGTAAGTACTTACATTTTTACAAACAAATATATTTTAAGCACATGCTGTCCTTTTGAACTTTCTATTCGTCAAAGAATACTGAACAAAAAAATAAATGTACATTTTCAAAGAAAAACTATTTGTGCAGCACCTATGTTTATGTCACTGAAAATAATAATAATAGTAATTAATAATTCATTTTAATTCAAATTCAAAATTTAGCTCAGCATCACAGAATAAATTACATTTTAAACACTATTAAAAAGTTTAAATTGGAATAATATTTCACAACATTACTGTTTTTACTATGTCTTAAAACGACTTTAAAAATGCAAACTTAAAAAGGAATTCGTGATTCCTGATTACATCAAATTTGGTTTGAATTCGTGATTACATCAAGTTTGGTATATTTAAACTTAATTTTAACTTTATTTGTTTATTTGCTTATTTTACTCAATTTCTATCATCATGATGGGATTCGACCACAATCAAAGCAATTCATGCTTGAAGTATTTAGTTCGATTATATGGACATAAAACAACACAAAATATCGAAAGCCACATATGTGTATTCATTACTTTCATCGGCCACATTAATCTAATTTGTCTTGTCTGCAATTATTGATAAAGGATCACTTTGATTAACTAATTGTTAAATTAAGTGTTTCTTTCTATAAAATCCATAAAATATTGCAATTTGGTTGTCAGTCATATTTATTAATAGATGTGAAATTTATGTAATATTTTGAATCATGCTCACCTCCTCTACATGCTTATTGGGCTTGTGGGCGGGGCTTCCATTGGGGGCGGTGTTGGGTTTGAGGGGGGTGGAGGGGTGAGAGGATGAAGAACGGCTGCTATTGGACAGCTGCCTGCTCAACGAACCTCCGCTCTCCTTTTTCTGGTACTCCTGTGGGTTCTGGAGAGCTGATCAGAAACAGATGAGGAGCGGGTTATTAATGATCCCACGAACAAAAAACGGAATAAAAATGTGTTATGAAATAAACAGCACCGAGATCTGTTTGTGCATAAACCAACGACTAAATATACCAACTACCCTTTCATAATGCTCTCACCTGTGAGGAAGTTGATCTGTATGTTCAGCAGTTCTCGGATGCTTTGCACCCACTCTTTCTTGATGTCAACGTTAGCAGCCTGAAGCGTCAGTCGTTCAGACGAGCCGCGACACGACAGCACGAACTTACAGGGGTCGCTCTCCACATTATCCTCCATGCTCAGGTAGCTCACCTGCACACAAGAGGTTCACATGAAAGAGACGATAAAATTGGGTGTTTAGTTTTTTACTGAACTTGAATCAGCTTGTGCTGAACGTACCTTGATGCTCTTTTTAAACTGGTACCCCGGTGTTGACGAGCCTTTCCGAAGCAGCTCGCTGAAGATGACGATCTGCTCGAAGAGGAACACTCTGCGCTCTTTACTGCGGGACAGAACGCCAGAGTCCTGCTCTGTCACGAAGAACGTGTCCTGCTGCAATAACTTTCCCTGAGCTGTCAGCTTCCCCTGTGCACAGAAACAGAGCAATCATCGAAGCACCGATACTTACAGTACCCTTTCATCACCTGATATTTCAAGAAAGTCAAGCATATTTTGTTCCTGTGATTTTCCAGCACTGCATCTCAGACAATCTGCCTGATGTTTTTTGTGAGTGTACATCTCAGAATGTTTCCTTTTTCTTACCTTACTCCTTTTATATAATCTTTAGGTAGAAGCTCTCAATTTTTGAATGCAGTTTGTGCAGTTATAATTTAGGTCATTCCCTCTTGACCCATGAAATAACTGCATTCTTCATTAGTCTATGACGTCAAACTTACAGCTGATTGGTCCGTTGTCAGTGAACATTGGAGTTTATACAGATTCAATCTGTCGCTACACTTTCATTATAAACCTGATGTGTTAGGATAATGGTAGAACTCTATTATTACACTAACTGATGTGTCATATTGTCCGTGTAATTTTACAACGACGCTTACTGCTTCTGGCAGTCAACCAAATATAACTCACCTTTGTGACTACATATGCAATTATAATAACTGCAGTTAAATAATTTAATGTACCTCAAATAGGGTGAGTTTACCTCGTAGCCCTGCAGTCGTCCAAGGTTCATCATGTCATTACATTGTTTGGGCACTAGGGACATCAGCTCGACTGCTTTCTGCGGGACAGAAATTACAGACCAGTGATGTCAAAACAAGACAGGACACTAAAGGTAGTGTATGTGGTGTCATTTATACACAATCATTTAAAATTGCTTTAGTGACATACCTCTATCTCTTTACAGTCCAGACCTGCTTTAGTGCTATACTTCAAAAAGTCCTTTTAATAACAAATAAGACAAGAAACTTAAAATAGGATAATAATCTGACCATATTGCATGTATATATATATATATATATATATATATATATATATATATATATATTGCATTTTTTAAATGTTACAAGTTAAAGATGGAAAAAAAAAATGGAATTTTATATTAATGATACTAAAATAGGATTGGCATACTATATTACAACTACTAATAATCTACATACGAGCAGTAGAACCCATCCAAAAATGTATTTTGATATCAATTTTGGATTGAATGTGTTTTTGCTTTCTGTCTGCGATTAGGAATAGAAGAGGGGCGACAGATTAAACTGACATATTTTTTCAAATACCTGTCAAAAAAATACAACCTTAAACCAGGACCACCGTGCAAACTGTAACAGACTGAATTAGGACGTTCAGACTGGCTTTTGAAGGCATTTTTGTTCCTTCAGGGCTTTGTGCAGCTTTAGTGAGAAAAGGATTTACAATTCAATAAACACACACTACTCCAACTCTTATTATTAGTTACTTAAGGGTAGAAGAACCACAGAAAATCCCTCGGTAAAGAATAACCATCTGCTAACACCGGCCCGCTGAGAGACGTGTTTGTGGGTACAGACTCCATGATTCTTCAACGACTATGTAAATGAGGCTTGGAAATCATGAAGTGTGATGATGACATAATGTTTCCTGGGTGTTTTTAATGAGGCGCCATGTAATGGCTACTGTATTCTGGGTAGCTGCTCGAATGTCTCCTTATACAAAAGGTCAAAAAGACGTTTTTAAAAAGAACTTAATGCTTTTATTCAGCAAGGACTAAGTAAAGACAATCATTGTTACTTTGTAGTGCGTATTTTAAATAAATGCATCAAAGAAAAATGCATAAGTATTATAAATGTATAATGACTGTGTATTTTAATGGCTATTACCTTGAGGAGGAGCTGGTATTTGGTGATTCTCTGAATGGGTTTGATCAGGTAATCACTGATGGACAGTCTGGAGTTTACCTCCTGCTGAACCTCCTGACAGAAATACCAACAACATCATCAGATATAGCACTTCCCTTCAGAGGAGACATAACTGAGCTGCTCAGATAACACTCACCTCGAAGAATGCATCGTATTCAGCCACGACAAACTCTGAGCGAGGCTTGTTCTGACAGTAGATGACATACATGTGCAACCTTCTCTCCTGGATGACAGGGAAAGACAGTTGAATAAAGTTTACTACAATACACAACACACACACACACACACACATATTGAGTTCATTTCGTTGAGCTCACATGCTTGATAAACAGCTCAGCCAGTCTGTCGTGGTCCTGCAGACATTTCTCTAGTTCACCGAGGAAGAACCTTTGCAAACGTGAAATAGAATACATTGCATCATGTGTATATACTTAGATTCTCATTTGATATTCAGTCCATTTCCTTCTTTGGCATGCGTAGTTGCTCATGTCAACCAGGAAATTTTACGGGTAAAGTTTTGCATGCTGATTATTTTGGTCTCCAAAATGACAAACTGTTCCATGAAAATAGTGTGAAAAACTGCAACGAGATTGTAGAGTCGAAGTACGCTATTGTAATAAAGTTTGTGGTCCGTAAGATTTTTAATGTTGTTGAAAGAATTCTTTTATGTTCACCAAGGCTGCATTTCTTGGGGAAAAAAAGAAAGTAAAAAATAATAATATTGTGAAACATTGATATAATTCATTTCAATTGGTTAGAAATCTAATACGAACTAATGTTCTATTTCAATATATTTTAAACCCATGATAGAAATGCTGAATTTTCAGCATTATTATGTCCCTTTTCAGTCACATGATCCTTTATAAATCGCTAATATAAATCTTATTATTATCAATGTTGAAAAAAGGTGTATTGCATAATATTTTTGTAAAAAAGATTTTACTGTTTTTTATTTTTTGATATATAGGATGTTAAAAAAAACAACATGTTACTGATCAATTGAATGCATCCTTGCTGAAAGTATACGGTATATATTTTTTGCTGTGTAAATGAATCAAGACTCAGCATAGAGGATTTTTTCTTGTTACTTTTTAGTTCTGATTTAATGAGAATGTTAAACATTCTGTTAGTTCCTGAAATAGCAACACGTCATTAGTAAGCAGCTGTGAAAACCATTTTTAGCTTCCATTGGGTTTAGTTCAAGAAATTATTTGAATTTCAACAGCTCTTTCTGACAGCTCGAAAAAAGAAATGTGGTTTACTCTTTATGCCAGTCGTAGATTTGATGAATGTTCCCGAATACGATCTTATCCTTCCCCGTCATGTCCTCCGGAACACCTTTTTCCCCAATCCTTCTCATAAAGCCCTGGAGATAAGGAGAAAAACAGACACTTACTTCATAATAAAGGTTCCTTAATGGCTCTTTGTGGCACTTATCGATGACCATTTTGCACTGTATGGGATTCAAAAACTGTTAAAACAGTGATTCTGTCCAGTAATTCTATATAAGTCTATAACATACCTCTATTATGACACCCAGATCCTTCACATAGTCCCGCTCTGTCTGCACCATTTCATTTAACACAAACCTGTGGACAGGAGAAATATATCAGAATCCAACACGCACATTTGTTGAACTCATGAGTTCAGCAGTTTCTCTTCTCTTCATACACACAGACGGGTGCTTACATTCGCCCTCTCATGGCCTTGTTCTTCTGCTCTGTTTCTGGGTCTCTGGGCGCTTGATCAGACGGCGTGACGCTACCCAACACCGGGAAAGAGCCAGGCTCTGGAGTCTGAAAGAGAAAGCGATAAGAATCAAAACTGGAAGGGAAAACACAAACAATAGGAACGAGGTGTTTAAGAAACAGCTAAGAATGTTGTCATCGTTTACTCTCACACCCATTTTTTTGGTGAACTATTCATTTAAAAGATCTGAACAAACATGAAGAAAGTGAAGGAACTGCAGGTGGTTTGTGAGCTGATGAAAGGATAATCATTAATTAAATCAAAATAATTATACATTAAATGAGTAAACAAAGAAAAAACTATTCCTTTAACGAACAGTGTGAGGGATGCAGAGGAAAAAACAAAGAATAAAAAATTAAAACTAGTCTGTGTTTCACCTTCTCCTCCTGAACGGAGGGGTCCTTGATGATCTCCATGGGGGGAGGGAGGGGTGTGTGGGGTTCGTCTTCAGCCTCTTCCTCTCCTCCGCTGTTTGCTCCTCGTCTTCCTCTCTTTGGAGAAACAGAGAAAGCGTCACAGCCGATTCAGTGGATTCACTAAAACCGCCACTGAAGAGCCGACAGGAATCTATCATTCATAAGCTCCAACAGCAGGCGCACTCCTCATAAAACATGCACCTGAACAGGAAGCTCTTTTACATGCTAACGGTCGAGTAGACTGAACTGTGTGAATTTAGGTGTGGTCCACGACTAAGGAGAGCACATTTCTAAGCGTTGTTTGGTATGTAGTATTGTTACAATGCTGGAATGTTGAACCGTTGCCATCTTATGCAAGCATGTTTCCTAAAAGGCTAATTGTTGCACCTCTTCAGTGCTGTCCTGGTGCGGTGGGCCCAATTCTACACTCTTCCGGCCGTCTCGTTTACGTTGTTTGTTGTTGGGTTTTTTGGCATTAGTGTTGTCGCCCTTGCCGTGGCTAAGACGTCGTACGGGGCTGGTGAGCCATTTTTTTAACGTGTTTCCTGTCGTTCCAGAGCGTTTAGGTCCCGGAGAACCGGTCGGTAAAGATGTCACCGATGTCTGCGGCTGCAGCGATGCAGAGGACTCAGATTTGACCTCTGAACTTCCCACAGGATAGTTTTCTGTTGAACAAAATGACAGAGAAATTATATTGTTATTCATAATACAGAAACCTCACAAAGGAAGTAACAGTCAAGAAACAAAAGCAAACAATTACTCTAAATTAATCTAAAACAAGGATGAATTAAAATGTATTCATCAAGTTGTCATTATACACACATATTTATATATAGTGCTGTCAAACGATTAATTATCAAAAATAAAAGTTTATTATCATATAGGTGTGTGTACTGTGTATATTTATATAATAAAATAATATTTATTATGTATATATAAATACACACCAAAAAGTATATTAGTGTGTATTTATTTATCTATATTTTGAAAATAGTTTCATGTGTATATTTATATTAATATAAATAATATTATATTTTAAATGTACACACACACACACA
>JAUMHG010000179.1:62732-82633 GCA_032359395.1 Enteromius anoplus | reverse complement strand
CTGAGATAATTAAGTCATTAATTCAGAAAAACAGAGCAGAATTTTTTTCCTCAAGTGAATGCAATACGCTTCCGTACGTTACACCCCTAGTTATGAAAGGTTTATATTTTGGTTGACATCCATGCAAGGTCAAAAAACACTTTCATTTTCTTATAATATGCATTTTGTTTTTACCATTTTTTTTCAACAACTCCCAAAGGATTTGTTCAACAACTCATTTTTCCAAACCCCTGTAGTGAGTGGTCGATTTCAATTAAAGCAGCATTTGTGAGCTTTCACCTCTCCAAAAGTGGCCCCTTGTGGCAAAGAATGAATTTGAATTTTCATTCAGACCCAAGCGAAAAGAACAACACGTGGATGGGCAATTTGCTAATGTTTCATTTTGACGTCAACATGATTTCGTTTTAAAAACGACTCATTTTAATGATTCAGGGTCGACTCTTTCTTTTGAGAGACAATAATTTTATTAATTTCAGAAAATTAACACTTACGACTGATTTTGTTGTCCAGGGTCACAAATAGTAAATATATTGAAATTAAAAACAATTAAACAGTTGTGTCAGGGCTAGTCTGTGATAACTGCAATAATCTTCATTTTAAAAACTACTGAATCATATGGGAGGTGCACAGCATGAAAAAAAAATTTTTTTGTTTTTTTCTTGTTTTTTGTAAAGAAGTGCAATTTTTTGTGTTAAATGTCTTTGCTGGGTCTGTGTATGAGCAGACCTTAATGCTGTTCTCAAAGCTACAATGGAAATACAAGAAGCTCTAATTCTAGATTTACAACTCTAGAGTCCCCGAAGAGCGAGGCAGAGACGAAGGAGTGTGTGATTGGGTGGAGGAGAGAGATACACCCTCCTCGAGGGAACACAGGGTGTTTTCCCTCCCTGATTCTTTACAGCTGGACAGGAATTCCCGCCATATGGAACAGACTATTCCATACTGACAGAACTCCCAGCCATGAGGAACACATAAACCCCCACAAAGAAACAGACAGGATTACATATGTGCCATATGACAACATTTAGCTGACGCTTTTCCTTTCTTCTCAACAGACGTCATGTAGACTAGAGTCAAGATGTATTGCTAGCTAATAAATATACATGTGCGATTAATAACATGTAATAGAAGACACACAGATATGCTCTGTTTTGCATCAGTCACTAATAATAACAATACGAATAGGGTAACAATTTGATATCTTTGACAATCATCAAGAAAATCACAATAATAATATATTAGTTAACATTGATTTAGATTTAATAATTCAATCTTATTTAATATATTTCAATTATTTTAAATATGTTTTAAATAATTAATATATTTTTAAGTTACCATACTATGCATTATATTATATATTGTTCAGCTTTGAAAACAGGAGTTTAGTTATTATTTCAGATGCTAATTATAATATCATGTATTCTATGGCTTTAAAGATCTGACTTGCCAAACACACACAAACACATGGAGTAGAATATGAACAGCCACTCCCTTCTAAGCAACCCAAAAAACACAGTCCAAATGTGAGCTCATGCTTATGGGGACAGAAAACACACACACACACACACACACACACACACACACACACACACCGATGCACTCCTACATGTAAAGTGCAAATGTCAGCAGAGACACTTGAAATAATTTGAGAAAGATTATGGGGAAAACACATACAGTATTTAAATCAAAGGGCAGTGTTACTGATGGGCTGAATGAATAGCCACTGCTGTCAAAAACAGCATTATTAAAACACCTTTTGATATTATAGCAGTGTAACTGGTGATTTTTTTGAGGTGTAAACATTTTCAAAAGGGGCAATTCAAATCAATCTTGATACTAAGGCATTGTACTGGAAACACACATTCGAGAGTCAGTGTATAAACACATTGCTCTATGCTATAAAATAATGCAATGTCCCAAACAATATAGAAAGAGACAACACGGCCATATTTCTCCTTAAAAACTACCACTAATACATAACTCTTTCACGAATAAATAAATAAATATAACACAAGCCAATATAATCTACTGTCCAAAAACCCATCAGAAGCATGTACTCACAGGTCTAGTTCTCTTGGGTAGTCTGAAACTCCTCCACCAATTTGATATGTACCACCAATCCAACCAACCAGAAGTCAGTCTGCCAGTCAGATCGGCCTTCTGATTGGCCGAGAATCGGGTAGAAAAACAGTCTAACCAAAGTTCTCACTCACACGGAGCTAATGACTAAACTCAACCTCAACTTTACGGAGAACAGTTATTGAGCTGTCATATAGATCTGCACAGCAGAGTGTTGAGAGAGTTCTGCCCATACAGGAGAGAGAAACTCCAACAGAACTAAGAAAAGTGAAAGAGGAGGGAAACGAAATGAAAAGACGCAACACCCCAAACTGGGCAAGGAAAGAGTGAGGTCAAAGATGTTTTTTTTGTGTGTGTGTGTGTGTGTGTGTATGTGTGTGTGTGTGTGTGGGAGGCATTGCATTTTAGCCCAGATGGATGGTGACCACGTGGTTGACAGAAGAAGAAATGGATAGACCGCATCAAAGATATGAAAGTCTGGAAGAAGTGTAAAGCTACATACCTAAACCCCTGGGACAGCATGGGAAGAAGTGTGTGTGTGTGTACTTTGTTTATGCTACACTTTGAGGTTCCCACAAGTATAATAAAACCTGAAATATTTGACATTGGATGAAAAATAAAAAAGTATTAAAAATAGTAAATTACATTTATCTTAAATATCACTTGGTCAGTATAAAAGAAATAGAAGTCTGTGAAAAGTCAGAAACAAATGTGTGTGTGTGTGTGTGTGTGTGTGTGTACGCACATGTGCATGTGAGATAAAGACAGAGAGCATATGGAAGATACACACACACACCGGCGGTAGATTTTATGCATTTTCAAAACAAGAAACATTACTCACTTTAAGTCAGACAGAATATATCTAAACAGACACACACACACACACACATACAAATTCAAGTGCAGACATTTAATTTAATTGGTTTATTTTTTCGAATAAAATAAACAAAAGCACATAGTTTGCTTTTGAATTATTTATAACCTTTGAGTAAAAATGGAGGTTAGGTCAAATTTAGCTAACTTCTGTGACAAACCTCACTACCCAGAGACACAAACAAGTCAAGAAATGTCTGTTAAAAAAGGGAATATGAGAAGCCTATATATAGTTCTATATTTGAATGTCCATAGAGTCTCCCACACACACAGCCATGCATACACACAAACTCACAAACCTCAAACCACAATGACATAAGAAGGCCCTAGCAGTACAATAACTCCAAAGAGACAGACCGCTAACAGAAAAGAGTCAGACAGACAGAAAAATGAAAATAGTATGTGTAATTTTATGACTAACAGAGCTGGGTAGTAACAGATTACATGTCATCTTGATTATGTAATCAGATTTCAAAACGTTAAACAGTAAATTAAATTGCATTTTAATAAATTAGATAAAAACATATGTTTTTTTTTTCATTTTGTTTGTATTATTACTGGAGTATGTTATTTAACCATGAATTATACTATGACAAACACATGAAGAAATTCACATCATTTCTTATTTACATACAATTTTTTTTGCCAGATTAACTTTTTCTCATTTTTTTTCATATATATTTACTTGATATACCTGTGTGATTTTAAGGTAATAAATTAGTATAATAATAATAATAATAATAATAATAAGTATCACATTTACATGTTTACAGTTCTTTGACATTTTTTGAAAAATAAATAAAATGTTATTTTTTTAGTAAGTGTTTTATTTATTAGATTTTTTTTTTTAACTTTTAAACATTTTTATAATAAACATTTCTATGATTCAGTTCATTTTTTCTTTAAAGTTTGTCTTTAAACTCACAACTCTAGTTTGATACTATTAATGTTACTATAAAATTATTGCAAATACACCCTTAGTAGCCAACACTTGTCATTTTGTATGTGACATACCGCATCAGACAGTCAGTAAACCGTCAGTGGGTGTGTCATCTGAGACAGAGACAAGTCCATGTTCTGACTTAAACCACATGGACACCGCAAAACAACTGATCTGGCAGTAAAGTGTGTTAGAAAAGTGTTTCTAGGAAACATGAGCCGCTCTTGACTCAGAGGAGTTTTGGCTGTAATTAGACGGTTGTATGAAACAAGAGCAGAGAGACCGCCCTGAGGTTAAGAGCAGGCGCAAGTAATCATAAAATTACATAGAAAAGACAGAGGGAGAGATGAGGAGCCATGATACAGCACTGACATACTGGATGGGAATAACAGTGAATCTGAATATGACAGAGATGAAAATTACATAATGAAAACAAGGCAACAATAAAGTTGGTGTAAGAACGAAATCAAAATGAAGTAATGAACACAGACACACTAAAAAAGGATCTGTAGGAGGATTTTTGAACAACAACAAAACAACAATTGAGGGACTATATTTCCCAGATTTCCTTAGACTACTGTTTTATATATAAATATTTTAAATACCCTAAATATTTATAAAAACATAACCCATAGCCCATGTCCAAACACACACACCACAGAGGAACTTATTTGGTGTCTAAACAGACGCGTGTATGAGATAGAGTCAGATTTCCATAGGGGAACTATCATTTGACAGAATTTATTTTTGAAATACACGTTGTCTAATTTGTTTTAAACATATTTCTCTATGTTTGAGGAGAAATTGAAAAAAATCCTCACAGTCAAACCTGCCTGTTCAGCCACTGAGCTCAAATCTGACTACGCAGGCAGAGTCGAATAGCAACACAGTGTTAGGATTTACACAGAGTTATTGTTGTGTTTTTGTAGTGTAGCTGTACCTTGTCACTGTCTACAGTGTTCTGGGAAGTACGGGAAGCGATGGAGATTGTGTCTGGTTGGCTGCTGGCATCACCCTGACTGTCTGCATCCTCAGTCGTTTCCCTGAAAGATTAAAATACGTTTATAAACGTAACTTTCATTGCAATCACATACACCTATTGTAGCAGCAAGTGCTGTGATCAGAGCTGTGCAAATTGGGATTCTCTTATTGCAGAACCTGAGCAGAGGAAAAATCTAAAAAAAAAAAATCTAGTTATAGGTGGATGAAGACAGCTGGTGGATGAGGTGAAATACCTCTTACTGATGCTGCGCTGCCTGGCTGGGGTTTTGGGAGGGTGTATGGGCTCCTTTAGCGCCCCCTTCAGGTGAACTGTTCTCTCTTGAATCACTTCCCTGATGTTCCGGATCCACTCCTGCTTCACTTCTATACTGGAGGCCTTCGGGTTGGATGAGAGGATGGGTAAAAGAGAGAAAATGCATGATTTCACAAGCCAGATTTGAAATTGCAACACTCAAATGAACACTCCCCTGGGTCAGAAATTAACCAAGGCTTATCGCAGAATTACCCGCAAGTATGAGAATTATAAATGAGAAGTAGGTCCAAGATATTTAGGATTTAATATGTCATTTTTTTAGGTATTTCTAAAACATTGGAGCTATTCCAAACAGGGCTTGTCATTGATTTGAATTGTTATGAATTTTTCACAGCCTTTGTGCAAATCATCATCAAATATTTAAGTTCAATTTATTCATGATAATTATTTTATTAAATGGGGAAGCGTCACTAAAAAAAACAATTGTTAAGTAATAGAAGTAATAGTAAATTACACCATAAACTGAAGGTGGACATTTTTACAATTATACTAAAAGCATTTTATTTGCTAAAATAAGTATAAACTGTTAACCAGACATTAAAAAAACATGTATAATAGGAACAAATTACAAACTGATTTTAAGTTTTAATCATGTTCATAATTTATAGGCCTTGGAAAATCTGCATATCAAATATTTACGTATGCTTTACAGGGATAAACCTATTTAGTTAATCACATACTTTACTCAATAATTTTAATTACATAATATCAATAATGCATGCTTAAAAAAGTAAACTCTTACACTTGCAAAACATGTATTTATAATTAGCAGTGGCCACTGTGTTACTGCTTACACACAGACATACCAAAAAGCACATCTTACCTTGAGAACCGTTTTGTTGTCAGATGTAGGCGTCCTGCCGGCCCATAGAGCAAACTTACAGGGATCACCTTCAATGTGTTCAGTGACTCCTAACTCTGATGTCTGTCAAAACACATTTGAATTCACACTACCACTAACGGTTTACTAATAAAGCGTGGAAAAAGGCACTAAAGACCTTATTTTGTTGATGATGTTTACACTTCTTGACAACGTGTCATCCTGGAGCTCCTTACCAGCAGCTTGCTCTTGTAAACATATTTGGTGCGTCCTGACGAGTCTTTCATCTCTTTACTGAAAACGAGAGAGATCTCAAAGAGGAAGAGATGTCTATCCCGTCCCTTGCGGATCAGAGATTTGGGGTCCCACACCTGGAAGGTGTCCTGTAGGATCAGCTCCCCCTGTACGGCCAGGTTCTCATCAAAACCTGAAACCAGAACAATTACATTAATAAACAAGTAGCCAAACTTTTCATCGATCTGAAGTGTATGGAAGCCTGTTTCCGTCATTGAATAAAAAATGGAAAAAGGTTATTGCAACTTTTTATCTTAGTTTTGTGAGATGTGGTATAAAGTCGCAATAGTTAGAAAAAAGTAATAAAGTCAGAATTTGCGACCATTGTGTGATATATAGTCTCAATTCTGACTTTTTCTCAGAATTGTAAAATAAAGTTCCATTTTAAGCAGAAAAAGATTGTTATCAAATATGTTCTAAGAATTGCATCTTTATATTATCCCACAATTCTGACTTTATATCACGCTATTCTGACCTCATCATTTGCGAGACAAAAGTTCATGCCAATATCATCCAAAACCCCACTTTTCTAGGGTGTTTCCATACTTTTGTACATTTTATATAATTAATTTAATAATAAATTAAACTAAATAAATCATACAAACAAACAATATATTTACTTTTTTAAATGTATTTTTAAATCTTATGGTGGCAAAAATACATTCACTTTGTATACAGGCTTAAAAAATTCCAATTGATTTAAAAAACCTGTGAATTATGTGAATGATGTTTTACAAAACCATTTGTGAACAAATAAATACCACCTGTTTTCAAAAATCTACATGCGCTTCTGCACAGGGTTACGTTTTCAGCACAATTGCTGTTATTATTGCTCACCCTCCAGCATGCTGACGTGCATGGCATCATTAGCACGTTTAGGCACACTGAGCATCACCTCCAAACCCTCCTTTATTTCTCCTTTCCCTTCCTCACAGCAGGTCAGCAACTCCTGTTCACGAGAACATTGCACCAACACACACAGAGACACAAACGCAGACATTTAGTGCAGCTAACTGATTCAGATCAGGTAGGACTGAACAAAAACACTGAGTCTTCACCTTCAGCAAAAGCTGGTATTTGGTGATTCTCTGAACCGGTTTGATCAGGTACGATGAGATTGAATTGGCCAGTCCATGTCTCCGCTGTATCTCCTGTGAGTAATGGCATAAAATAACCATAAATCCATAAAAAAAAAAAATGTAAGCTGTTTTTTCATATTTTCACAAATTCACATTTTCAAAAACATTATCAGATTAATACTGACTAATATAAATTGAGTTTATTATTTTGGAACCGAGTATTTAAGGTGGGTGACATCAACTATCTTGCGCCCCCTGTCTGCTGATTGAATCACCCTGTTATCCTCATACAAACCTCAAAAACCAACTGAGAGAGTAAGAAAGCCGACTCACATCAAAGAATCTTCCGGCCTGGCCCTGGATGAGCTGACTGGAGTCAGGTTTGTTTTTGCAGTAGGTGACGTACATATGGAATTTATCAGCCTTCAGTACATGGAAAAAAATAAACACATTCACTATTTATGTTGTAGGCAATCTCACCAGACAACCAGAGCACCAGAAGCTACTGTTTAAACATGAATACTTCACGGCTGAATTGATATTTTGGACCTTTTGGAAGCTTCAAATAATGATTAACTAAACACAGCGTGGGCAAATTTCCCATTTTTACAGCCTCTCAGCACACATCCATTTTTAAATATTCATACAGAGTAAAATCACGATGACTAGTCCATACTGAAACCACAATATGTTCTCCAAACAAAGAAGAATTGGAGGAAAAAGACGATGAGTCATATCTCACCCATGTGACAAAACAATGGCCCACATCTTCTGGAAGCTGCTCGTAGTTTTCAAGTTCTTTTAGGAATATGCTGCAAACAACAAATAATAGCAAAACATGACCAATGACTAATACATGGCCATTTTGAGTATATCAGCATGATCATTCTGTCTTGTATTAGATCAGTTATACTTCCTTACTGTTATAGCTAGCTATTTTTTCACTTCTTGTTTTAATTTTAAGGTTAAGTAAATTTGTTTATGTGTTTTGGAATTTTTATTAGTTTTTTAATATGTATACATAGCATTGCGTTTGAGTAAAGTTTTAGTAGTCCTTCATATTTTTATTATAGTTTGCATTTCTAATTTACATTTTTTTAAGTTTAAAGTATTTAATATTTCCCTCTGCAATATTTCTATTTTATTTTTTGTTTTATTTCAGCTTTATTCCAATCACCAAAAATCATTTTCAATAGTTTTACTTTTACAACAACAGTGCTGGGAACAAAAACGAATCAAACATGGCAGAAATGCGTCAGCTAAGCAACTGCCATTGAGATGAAGGGGAATGCCAACGGATTGGTATCTTCTGGTTTTACACATATCCTTGGCAAACATCACACTGATTACTCAAATATTTACACAGTCCATCCCAATTACAGCTTTATGAGCTATCAAAGTGACAAAATGACTAGTTTTCATCATTTGAAAACATACTTGTTGTGGAATTCATAAATCTCCTGAATATTCCCAAAGATCACATGTTCTTTGTTTGCAATTCCAGATGGGATCTCCGCACCGCTTGTCATTTCCCAGAGAAACGTCTGCACATAAATGCACAAAGGATGTTAGTTCATCCTAAGTTCACAATTCTTTTAACTCAGACAGCATTTCAGACAAAGTCCAGTATGCAACCTTGGATAAATCTCGCAATCAAAACCCATGACTGTCTGAGATCAGTAAGAGAACCTCTAAAGCTTCTCTTTGACAGAAGAAACACTCTCACCTCCAAACACTCCTGTAGGTCTCGTACATAAGCTCTTTCTGTCTGGAGCAGCTCAGCCATAATATACCTGCAAAGAGACCAAAAAGCCGCACTGAACGCCCAGCAAATTACAGACATTGAAATGCAAAGAACGCCTGAGACAGCACTTTATAACACAAAGCTAATTCCTCAGGAAATGATTTCGATTAAAAAGGATTTCGTATGAAGGCGAAGCTATTGATGCTGCGATTAAGTTTAGGACTATCGGCTCAACCTGCACACATTATGAGAACTCTGAGTCACGTTTAAAACCTCTCTTGGTCATGAAGTTAATTTCAGCACTCACTCTTTCTTTCTGGCAGATTTCTTCTTTTCCTCATTAACCTCATGGTCGGGATCGTTGAGGTTGACCTGTGGGTCGGTGTGGGTCAAGCTGGCTGGGATAATGTCCAGCTCTAGATCTTTATTGTCCTGTTGGAGAGGTCAGAAGAAAAATACAAAAAACTGCAACAAAAAAAAAAATTCTTTTCCTTTCTAGAAACCTTAAACAAAGTCGAACATTTAAAAAATGACAATTTATGAATATATTAAATAATGTATGAAATGAAGAATAAACGCAGGATATATTTCCTAAAAAGGGTTGCTATTTTCAGCCGCTCACCTCCGAACAGACTCCCAGCGCTCGGTCCAAGCTGCAGCGGTACTGACTCATCCGCATGGAGAAGTCTCTGTACCTTCTGTCCACCGTAGAAACCCACCTCTTGAGCTCGGTCACATGGACATGTCCTTTCTCAACCAGACTACCAGCCAGCTGGATCAACAGCTTCACCTTCTCCTGTGTTTGCTAGAAGAGAAGAAACAACACCAGGTCATTTAATACAAGGTTAAACAATTTATATATGTAACCCCGGAGCACAAAAACAGCTAAATATTTACTGTATGGGTCAAAATGTCAAAATTCTCTGCCAAAAATGATTAGGATATTAAGTAAAGATAATGTTTCATGATGATATTTTGTAAATTTCCTGTCGTAAATATATGAACGTAATTCTTGATTAGTTATATGCATTGCTAAGGACCTTGTTTAGCAATGCATATTACTAATCAAAAATTAGTAATATGCATTGCTAATTTTTATTGCTAATTTTGAATTTATATATATATATATATATATATATATATATATATAAGTGAACAAATGCATTTGACTAAACCTGCACAGGGGTTACTGACAGAAACGATCAAACACTTTTGAATCCTATACTTTTTCACTCGAGATGCAAAACAGGCCTTTGTTTGTTTAGATATGTTTACGGTAATTACAGTCATTTCTGATGTTTTATATGGAAGAATGGCCAGAATATTCTTTGTACAAATTCTCCATGTTCCACAGACGTTTGAAGGTTTAAGACATGGCAGTGAACATATTTTAAGTTTAAGATATGACAGTGAGGATATGAAGACAACATTTTTATTAACTGCCCTTAGTGACTGAGATTCTTACCTTTGCGGACACGCGGAAATCTTCGTACTCTTTTAGTAATTCCTGAGCTTTTTCGCTGGTATCACCAGGCAATGTGTGTGTGGATAGAAAATATTCTCCTGTCTCCTGTAACCAGTCTATGGCCTGTGTAGAGAGCACAGTTTTAAAAATGAAAAAAACCTTTCATGTCTTTAATTACGATGTCATTATTGGATATTATCATGTTTTCTAGAACTGATTAATTGGTTAAATATAAAAAGTGGAAGAAAAGAAGTGCAATTGACACACAGTTAACATAACATTCAGTTCAGTTTGTTCTTTTAAAAAAATTTATTTCTGTAATAAGTTGCCTTTTTGAATACAATCTAAAGTGTAGCTCGTTTTCACAAGGGGAAAGGAAAACCAAACCACCATCATTATCGAATTCTTCAAAACTGTGCTTGCATAACGCTGTCTCACTCACCTGTTTGGCATGTCGCTCAAACAGAACGTACTGCTGGCATTGATCTAAACGTCTTTTTTTCATGGTCCAGAAATGAAGGACACGATTTTCCCTCTGTAGCAGCTCGCTCAGAATGGCTATGAATAAGAATCAATAAACAATTACAAAACCTTCACGCACAATCCCATACAGACAGACTGCTCGTTTTGCAGGTGTAACGCAGTTAAGTAGTCCTGAACTGACCTTTGACTTGGGATTCAGTGGCTCGATTGTGGGTAGCGACCCCAGGCATGCTCACATTGTTTCGATGAATGTACTTAAGAAAGACCTCTGCATTACGACGTGCTAAAGTACATGCCTGAAACCAGAGAAATGAAACATTTTGTAGAATCAGTGCATCTAAACAATTGCACAATGACATCATCATTGACCATATTGATAGCAGCTGGGTCTTTAGGAGTGCTGATGTAAGACGGTCAGTGACTGATAGACGCATAATAATTTTGTTCACGGTTTCTTTATTTCAAAAGGACAATTTTTTTCCATGCGCTGACCCATTTAAACGGACACATATGTGGTCACATATGGCATATTCTTTTGGTTTTGCTGCAGATGCATTTTTTTAAAATATAAAAACGACAAATTGGGGAGAGAGCTGATGAGCTTCTGTTGCAGGTGTTTGAGCCTCCGTGTGTGTGTGAGCAAGGTGTACCTTGAGAAAGGCTTCTTTCTGCTCCAGGTGTTTGTTGATGAGAGGGCTGACGTGGTCAGTCTCAGCTGTTGAGCCCAATTTATCATGACCCCCGCACCAGTCCTCCTCTCTCCTGTACTCCAGCTCCAGACTCTCCAATACATTACATACCTGCAACAGACATACAGTACGTTACACCCAGCAGCATCAATACGAAGTCTCTGTGCTGTTACAATGGTCAGTTAGAGAGCAGTTTTAGACAATATTTAGGCACAGATATAAAGGCAATATAATAAAATACAATGTAATGACAATAAAGGGACATTTATAACATTAAATTTAAAAAAAAGTGAATTTTTAGTGGATTCTGGACTTGACACTAGGGGGAGCTAACATTAATGTTAAGGGACAAGAGCACATTTATTTATTTATTTTTTATTAAAACTTATATAAATATTTATTTTATTTTAAATATTTGTTTAAGTTATGGAATGTGACTCAAAGGTATAATACAAAGTTATGCCATGAAACTCTAGATGGCACAGTCCAATAGATCTAACTCGATATGACATAAAGACATCATCATCAAATGTCACAGCTGATTGGTTCTCTCCTGTATCAGTAGCCATCGAGCTTGCTGCTAAACATTCAAATACTTGCTCGTTGTAACAGTTGTAGCTGGCTTCAGAAAACCTCCAGCTCCACCTGTATAGCTCTGCAATGGGGAGTTCATGCATGGTTTGGGAGTTATTTATGTTATATGTGTAGCAGCAGTATTTCTTGCATGCACACAGGAGCATACTGTGGATGAAGGATGGCAGTACCAAGTCTACTATAAATACTATAACCCCAATCACAGCCACTAGTCTTTGTGGGCAGTGACAGTAACAATCGCATTTACAACTCACCTGTTCAGATGTTTTGTAGAAGGCCACAGAGGCATTAACCAGCTTTAATCTGTCCTCCATCTTCAGCATTAGGGTCTGCCAGTGCAAGGCCACGGTTTCGGCACAGGCCCTGACACCGTCTGGGTCATAGTGACCCGCCTGCAACATCAGCTCCGCTCTCTGCTGGAGCTGCAGGGCACTCTGGTGGGTGCGCTGCAGGGAGTCGGCATGCAGAAGAGACTGTGGACAGCAGAGAAAAGTGGCTCCTTTTAATTCTTGAGGTGTGCTTAAATTAAGTTTGTTAACTGCCAGTACAAAAGGACCACATGAGAGGCGGGTAAGGTCACGGAGAGGCTTCTTAAAGTAGCAATTAAGACACGATCAGTTAGACGCCCTGCCGTTCAAGGCCAAAACAATCAGCGGTGAAGCACAGACTGATGCTCCCAAGAGCACATGCTGGATGACTAAAACTATCGGCCTGATTCACACATTTGTTTTGGCGTACTCGCATGGTCTGATTTGATGAAAAGTGGTACTTGGCCTAAAAAGTTGTAGAACCGCTCCTGTAGATGATTAAAACATATATTTGGTGGAAGGGAGATTTTGGCAGATACTCAGCGCTGACTTCCTTTGATTTAGAGAGGCTGTCGTTAGTCGAGAATTATACGCATCAATTTGCTGAATTAAAACTCAGTCCTCTTTTCGGGCTAATGTGCTTCTTACTGCTCATAAACTTGCTGAGTAATTTTTTTTTTTTTTTTTAAACCAGCTCAGCTGTTTTGTACTCCATCTCTTTGATTAATATAATACAGGGGGGGCTTTATAACCTACAATTTACCTTCTGTTTATGACAGATAACAACTAAAGGAATGATGTTACTCTAACATTCCCCAAAGTGAGTTTATTACCCCCCACAGGGTTAAATAAATTATCTGTTTGATGTAAGCCCTAAATCCTTTTCTAATTGAAGATAATAGTGTAAACAAGGTTTAATATTTAATATTAATCTTCATATTAAAGCATACCGCCGCTTCACGAAGCTGCCCCCTGCAGAACCTATTAAGGAAAATGTGTGTACCTCGATGGCAAGCTGAAATTGTTCATGCTCTCTCTGAAGTTGTTCCGCCTCAGATAGGGAGCCTGCATTCGTTGTGTTCGCCGTGAGCATAGATTCACCGTTACGAATCCAACCCAGCACCTGCAAAGATCAACACATACAAATACACACACACAATGGCATGAGACAAGACAGGCTACAGAGGTGAAAAACTTAAACTTATGAATTATTTTGGATTAATCTGTTGACATTTAGAGTTATTCATTTACGTTTTGGTGCAGCCTCCTGCTTTTTCCATTTTATGTCAAAATTTGAGAAACGTGCTTTTCCTTGCTACAACTGAGTGTCTCAAAACTGTCAGTTTCAGAAATAATGTGCCATGTCAAATAATAAATAATGGTGAATCTAGCATTCAACTATAAATTTTGATTGTATGATGGTTCCAAACTGATTTTCAGCTGCATTGATTGAATTCTCATCACTCTTACTGTGGACAAAACCTGCAATAATGTTATTCATAATATATTTATATATATATATATTTCGATTACACTTATTAGTTGCTTATTAGTGTCAGTGTGCATGCGCAGGCAACAGGCAGAAACTTGAGCGTTACGATAAGACATCGACTTTACTTCATTACAAAAGACAAAGAACCATACATACCCAAAAAACTTTGACGATCGACAAACTGGACAGAATACAAAGGGCTTAAATACACAAGTTAAGATGCAGGACAGGTGAGGAACACAGGTCGCGAGGATAAACTAATTAACTAAACAAGAACAGGAACAAGACCATAAAAGAACACACAGGAAATCATCAACGAAACCAAAGACATAGAACTAGTGACATGAAACACAAACAAGGGGTGCACAAACACAAACAGTTGTGCACAAGCACAAACAGCCTGGAGGCTGCATGGGACAGAGTCACTTGGTGCCTCCAGGACCGCATGTCGGATCTGGTGCCTTGGGCGGCTATCGCCAAATCCCCTCCATACCCACCACTTCCACAACCGTAACCCTTCCCCGAAAAAAATTGTATTGGGGAGATTAGCCGACCGTAAGGGCCCCAGGTCATGTGGGTGTCCATAGAAGTGACCGGAACTTAAGAAGTGCTCTGGCAGCGCATGCTCACGGGGGCACTCTTGCAGCGTGAACTCAGGGGAGGGCTCATGCAGCGCGTGCTCAGGAAGGCGCTCTTGCAGCACGTGCTCAGGGACTGGAATCAGGATCAGCTCTCCTTGCTGTAATGTAGGGACTGGAATCGGAATCGGCACTCCTGGCCGTTATCTAGGGGCTGGAGTCGGGATCGGCACTCCTGACCGATATTGTGATTGGCACTCCTGGCCTAGACACGGGAACTGTGACTGGGATCGGCACTCCTGGCCGAGACTCTGGTACTGTGACAGGGATCGGCACTCTTGGCCATAATCTAGGGGCTGGAATCGAATCGGCACTTCTGGCCGTAAATCAGGGACTGGACTTTGGAACAGCTCTCCTTGCCATGATTCTGGAACTGTGACTGGGATCGGTACTCCTGGCCGTAATCTAGGGGCTGGAATCGGGATCGGCACTCCCGGCCAAGACTCTGGAAATGTGACTTGGATTGGCACTCCTGGCCGTAAATCAGGAACTGGATTCGGGATCAGCTCTCCTGGACGTAAAATAGGGACTTGACTCGGGAAAGGCACTCCTGGCCATAATTCTGGAACTGAACTCGGGCACAGCACTCCTGGCCGTAACTCTGGAACTGGATTCGGGATCGCCACAACCAGCTGAAACTCTGGGACTGAACTCAAGAACAGCACTCCTGGTCTTATCTCTGGAACTGAACTCGGGAACGGCACTCCTGGCCGTAACTCTGGAACTGGATCGGGAAACTGGAAATTAGAGCCGGGATGTCGGTCCACAAATCTGGCTCTGGACCCCGACCACATGGACAGGAACCCGCGGGGATCTGGATTTGCCTTTGGGGAGCTGACACTGATTTACCTCCATATAGTGCAGTTCTTTGGGGTAGTGGATTCCACCGAATGGCGAGGCGCGAGCCAGGCAATGGAGGATGGTCTCCTGACCATTGCTCGTGTGGAGCGGGAAGAGGAGTGAGCAAGGGTGCATTGCGCAGGCAACAGGCGGAAACTTGAGCGTTGAGATAAGACATCGACTTTACTTCATTACAAAAGACAAAGAACCATACATACACAAAATAACATGCACAATCGACAAACTGGACAGAATACAAAGGGCTTTAATACACAAGGGAAGATGCAGGACAGGTGAGGAACACAGGTCGCGAGGATAAACTAATTAACTAAACAAGAACAGGAACAAGACCATAAAAGGACACACAGGAAATCATCAACGAAACCAAAGACTAGTGACATAAAACACAGACAAAGGCTTGACATTTAGCATGCAAATTACTAGAATATTAGCCATTTATCAATGCTAATTTAAGCACATACTAATACCTTATATCTACATGACCTTATTCTACATCCCTAATCCTACCAAATACCTAAACTTAACTATTAATAAGCATCAACTTAATTTATTGAGGGAAAAGTTGTAGTTAACAGTTAAGTTAAGTATTGCCTATTTTACAGTGTTACCATATATATATAAAATGTATTAAATGTAATGTAATCATTTGATGATATATATTACATTTAAAATAGTTTAAGAAAATAGATTAAGAAAAATATGTTGTGTATGATATAATAATTTATGATATAAATTATAAATACAAATATAAATGTATACATGTAAATATTCTCAGAATATATGCTGTATGTGTGTATTTATATATACATAATAGTACGCAATACTAAAAAACTTTAATTTCAGATACGATTAATCCTGATTAATCATTGACAGCAGAAATATATAAATATATATACATTAAAATGATTGTTTAAAGTTTCTAAAAAATTCAGCTTTGCCATCTTAAAGTATATTAAAATAGTTTGCATAATAGTTTACAATATAATAGTTTTTATTGTATTTTTGATCAAATATTTTATATTTTAACTACTGCCACTTTCCTCTAATTTACATTAAATATTTATTCATGCTCTGAGGTCATCCAATTAAATTAAATAATGGAGTTGCTTAATAAACATTCTAGTAATAATCTCTGCATCATATTAAGTAAAAATGTTGGCATTTTCAAAATGAATGGCAGGTAAAACAATTCAACATTTCGTTTCACATCTTAAGAATCTGTCAAATGTGCATTAAGGATGCAGAAACATTCAAGCTGAGCTGAAGGGATTTTTCAAAGGAGTACAAAAAAGTACATATAGAAACAAGATACAACACAAATAATTAAATAACAACGAGGAAGCTGAGAAGTCCTGAGGTGACAGCACTGCCAATAAGAAAGTAGCGCTGTCGATGAAATAATGCAAGTGAATTGAGTGATTCATTTTTCTGAAATGTAGGGCTGCAGTCTGCACCCACGCACTGCTCTGGATGTAAACGACAATGTGTGTGTGTGCTCAAAGTGTCAAAGATAAAAGCAATTAGCTGGGCACTTGTACTCAAAGCTAATGGGAACAGTCAGAATCTTGGATGGTAGCAGCGCACCAGCTTTATTCCTGAATGCAAAAGTCAGGCGTTCCTCATAACATTGAGATGAGTATAACTTAGTTGTCCCTAAATGCGACCATGAGCTGAGATGTAGCAATTGATTTTGAACACACACCTGTTTGACCTCGGCCTGCAGGTGTCGTAGCTGAAGGCACTGCTCCAGACGTTTGTGTGTGTGTTCAGCGCTCACTTCCAACTCGTGCTGTTTTTCATTCAAGAACTCCAGCAGCTCTTGAACTTTTGCTGCCAAGTCAACATCTTTTTCTCCAGTGATTTCCATACCTGAAAAATACACATACACAGATTCAAAAATAAATATCAGCCTTTATCCTGAAATACACTTGTCTCAGTATATCAGTGTCACTGCATAGAAAAAATATATCAATCCAAGAACCATATACAAACGAAAATGAATGGTTTCATGAAATCTACTGCTATACAAATGTTTGACAAAGAAAAAGTGTCCAAATACTGTTTGTCTTTTGCATGAACAGTATATAATCATTTAATTTGATCATAACCTTCTTCAATCAACTTCTTTTCATTGATTTAGTGATACTGGTACTATATACACAGCACCTGATTTCAGAGTTTAGCCCCATTTGCTGTTATTTCTGTACCACTAGTATCAGTAAATAAAATGACAAAACAATTATAGATATCAAACTGGTTTCCCGAATAATCCCTCTTTTGGTCATGTGTTAGTCGAACTGTCCCTGCTCAAACAAGTCATGACAGACCATTAGATTTAAATAACTGTTATTTATTTGAAAAAATTGTAAATATATTATTTTATAATTTTATTTATTATATAATGATCCTGCAATCATTCTACAGTAATATGCTGATTTACTAGTATTATCATTTATTGTAAGTGCTCAATTAATAACACCTTTTGTTATCATCACTTAATATTTTTTTTACAGGAAACTTTTAATAACAATTATAATGAACAATTTATATATAACAATTTAATGAATTGCATTTAATTGAAATGTAAATTAATTGACTGAAAATTAAAGTAATGATGCTGAAAATTTTACTTATAAATTACATTTTAAAATATAATAAAAAATATTTAAAATTGTAATAACATTCCACAATCAAACTGTTTTTCTTCAAACAAAATAAATGCAGCCTTGGTGAGCAAGAGCGACTTTTTTCAGCAACATAAAAAAATTGGTAGTGTGGCCAAACTCGGCATGTCAAGATGTGATACATCAAAAGAATTACACATTCTACATTTAAGTGTTAGTTCAAGGTTTTTATCAGATGATAAAAAAACTAAAACTGTTTGGGATGACTGTAGATTAACACAGTGATTGTCCAGCAGGGGTCACTGTGCTGTGAACGGTCTTCTCTCTGTTATGATCTCAGTGAGCAGATACCATGGCATGTGAGCCGGGAACATGTCTGACAGGTGAGGCTGTGATGAAGTCTCAGCTGCCCAGCCGAGCAGCATCCATCAAACGTGTCTGTAACTGCATTAGCGAATGACAGACAACGAGCGTACCAAGACAGAGACCCTCTGCAGGTACAACACAGGCCGTTTTAACCTCTTGCATCACCCCACTTCTCCTCAGCAGGAGTCGCTTCCAATGGGAACGTGATGTGTGACTGACAGGATGGCATCTGCAGTATCCCGAGCCTCCGAGGCAACCCCAAAGTGACGAGCGAAGGCCCCGTCACCATGGAAACCTCGGTATATGGGATGTAAAGGGGCGGTTTCCATAGCAACCTCACCCCTGCACACAGAGTTAATAGTATGAGAGATCCCAGAGCCGTACCAAGCTCTGTCTTCTCCCTCCGCTTCTTCCAATCCATTTCACCTTCACCGGCTGTCATGCACACATTTTCCATCCTTATCTTTCCCACCCAATCCTCCGCTTCTCTCTTTTCATCTTTCATCACACGTATCAAAGACAGCCCATAATGTCAGTAGCAGGTTTTTTGCTGTTGTGTCCATGGTAACTGTCAATAAAATGCAACAGAGCATGGAGGAGTGAAGCGATGACTGATTCACACTCTTTTATCTTCCCACCGAACACTAACTCATCATCACTCCTGCGTTCTTTTCATCTCTCACTGGACACTGCAGCAGACATTAGCAAGCCGTCTTACTGACCCAGTAAACATTGTTCAGTCGGATGTTGGATGTTGAATGTTGAATGTTCACATTAACCCCAACAAGATCAAATTTAAAGGGTAAGTTGGTAACATAGCGTGAGAAACACAGCGCTTACATCAAAAGAGCAGCACACTGGCATTTGCACTAATAAAAATAGACATAGGAAAAAGAACAGCAATGATATGACATAAACATCTCAAATATATATAATAAATATTAATATCAATATATACTTGTATGACTTTCTTACTTAAACACCTATTTATACCCTTATGTCATAAGTATATAATTAAATTAATTTAACAGATTAAATTTGATTACTTTTTGGTACATTTTCTGAATTTCTAATTTTCACTGTTAATCATTTCAAGAGTTCGCGCTTCCTCATAATCAAAAAGGATAAAGTTCAGCATATGTGGCGTACTGTCCGGGGGCCGAGCCGGGAGGACGGCGGACACCGAACCCTAAAGGCTTGAACCCTAGCGAGGGCTAGAGCTCGGCGTCCGGCTCGG
>JAUMHG010000179.1:38773-50391 GCA_032359395.1 Enteromius anoplus | reverse complement strand
CGGGGGGGGGTTTACATAGTGTACTTTACGTGTAAATAACTTTGTCACAGTAAAATAAATATCAAAGTGATTCATATATGCATAAAATAGAGATTCTAAGCTTTCAAATGGTACCACCTATGGGGTTATTGGTGCATGCAAAAAAAATTCAAGGCACAAGTTGAATGTAATTTTGTCCCCTTCGGCGGGTCCGCAGAGTTTAAGAGGTTAATGACAGAATTTTCAATTTTGGGTGAACAAACCCTTGTATTTGGTAAGTTAACTTGCAGTTTGTTTCTCTAAAAACATTTTCCAGCATCACTATTGTGTTTTCACTGTTTAAAGAGAGATTTCAAACTGAATGGAGTTCAACAAAATAAGCAAATACCCTTCATCTGTGAACCTGGAATGTATGAACGTAATAAAAGAGCAATCATAAATTCAGCAGCTGTGTGCCTCACAGTGTGAGATAGCCTGTGTTTATTTAAAAACTGGTTGTCGGAGCTAAGAAATCATGTTAAAACAAATCTACATGCATCCTTTCTCTGGCAAATCTCAACCTTTAAATGTCAAAATGCTTAAATGAGAAACTCTACGTACTAGTTACTTTTTAAATTCTGCAAAGCATGAACCACCAGAAGCATAATAGCCATTTAAAAGATTAGAAATCATTACGTAACAAGGACATTAAGAGATAAAGACTGTCCTCACACATGACCAACCATACATGACATCCTACAACATCACGTTTTCCAAAAATATTTTGACTATGATTTCATTGGTTGATATCAGATATTACCACATTCCAGACCACCATAACATTTTGGCTATACCCTGAGCAAGAGAAACCCACAAACTAAGCTGCTTAAAATGATTCCAGCTATAATACACAAGGGACCCTCTTGGTTTTTAGGCCAGCTCTCTGTCAACCCCAGTTACTGTGGGCGTTTACTATATTCAATTACTTTGAAATAAATCAACTTATTTGCCAACTTACATAATTCCAAATAGCTGTAGGCTTACTTTTTTGTATCATGCTCAAATGGTATCAATCTATCATCTATCTCTCTGTCTGTCTATCTATCTGTGGACACATCTTAAGAGGTAATGAGGTGATTCGTGTTCATAAACCAACATGTAAGCTCTGTTTGATTCTGCCCCCCTCTTCCACCTCAAACAAGACCCCAGATGAGCGTCAGCACAGATGCTGTGCATGAACGAGACGCTCATGCCCACACAGTGATTGTGATTTCCCACATTGGCACAGCGGTGTCTGTCTCCGCCGCCCTGTCTCAGTGCCTGACATCTTTGCGGACAAGGGACAACCTGAATCCCAGACGTCCAATCCTACTCACATTATTATCCCACCCAGTGTGATCATGCTAATCCGATGAGGAGAGCAGAAATACCGGCAGTATTAGACTGTGAATATGTTGGATAACAACGCAGGGGGTGTGAGAGGAACGTGCCAGAGAATCTCCATCATAGGTGGAGAGACAGCCTTGTTACAAAAAGGCCTGATTTTAGCAGTGGTTTGGTATGTTGCTTTTAAAATTAGATCAAATTTGTCCTAATATAACACTAAAATTGGTTCTATTCTGCTCTGTCTTGTTTTCAAGTACAGATATGTAAGCATTCCTAAATCAAGATTCATTAAGAATCAAAATAACAGAAGAGATCAAGTGTATTTAATGTAAAAGTGACTTTATGCATAAAAGAGAGAAAAATAAATAAACAAATAAACATGTTTTCCCTTTGAATTAAGTTTACATTTAATTTAAATATATGACGTTTTATATTGTTTTAAAACCACTTAATTTAGATAAATGTTTAATTTCATTGGTTTACATAAATACCTTATATAATATAAATTTATTTAATCTACAAAAAGAAATGAATTAATATCTCGAAGCTTTATGCTCTTCAAAATGATTTTATTTTACTGGAAATAAAACAAAAAATATATATATTGAGTAACTTGAGTAACTAGAGGCAAGTAACGTGTTTCAAATTTTGTAATTTCATGCAATTTATACAATATATTATGGTGTAAATTAAACAAAACAAAGGTAAAATTTCACATATGTCGCATTTTTGCTTCGCATTAAATGTTTTTAACCGATAACCGATGTAATTATTTACTGACTCATTGTGATATACCGGCGTATTCTCAGTGTGACAACTTCTCATATAATTTGCTACTGGGGCATACTGTCATAAATGTGGGTCAATATGGGTTAAATTCACTGTATCCTTTAACCTTTGCAACAATGGTGGAAATGATCAAAAGCAAGACTTTAAGGCCTATTTCAGCCTATCTGAGAAATCAACAAGAGTGTAAAATGACAGCTAGCCTTAAGCACTTATCCAAGTACAGCAGAAGACTATGTTCAGCCATCTCTGTGCATATAATAATTACATAAAGTTTAAGTGCGCAGACACCAATATGTACTGCATTTAACAGACAGTATATGATCTTCACATGTAAACAAACACAATCTGGACCTTACCAGGATAGATGCATATGACAACTGAATGCACACCATATCATTCATACTTACTTATGACATGCATAGATGCATGTTCACACTCCAACACAGAAGCACACAGGGCTTTACATAAGGAACATACAGACAGATGTGCAATATTGGCTTATGATAGCAGAAGTGGGTCAGTATTAAGGGTCATAGCTCATACTCTGGTGAATCTCTAGTACATAAAAGTGGATAAAATCACCGAACCACAGCTGGTGGAGGTGTCAGGGTGGACATGAGCAGGGGCTTGGCTGGATGCAGAGGAGATGCCCTTGCATCTCCCCACGCTGCCTTTTCTCATATTAAAAAGCTAGTACAGAAAAGAAGTACAGCACTATCTGCTGTTTGTTTGAATCAACAGGCTTCCGAAACATGAATCAATGTCACGACCGACAAAAGGCTGAGCCACTCCCGCGCCCGCCGCGGCGCCGCGCCACGCAGCGCGATCCCCGGCGCGTCCAGAGGTGATAGTAACGTAATTAGAGAATGTGTTGAGGGTGTGAGAAAAAGTGACAGGTGAGGTAGCATCCTATTTACAGGGGATTCCTTGCTCTCGTGCACAACGAGCCAGACATGCAATAAGGGCGTTGAACGTGCAAAAGCACGTATGAACATCACACACAGGCTTTTGAGGAATATGGCAGTTTTATCACACATGTACATCACAGGCTCGATGTATGGAATAGCCTATATGTAAAGGGTGTGATGCACATCCAGACCGCTAAATTATGCCATTCGGACATAATGGGACACATCTGACAGCTTCTATTGCTGTTTAACTCTGTAATGCAACCTCTAAGTGCGTGTGCGGATGGATGCACCTTGTGAGTAAAAGAAACTCATTGACATCCAATACAACAAAAGCATATAACAAGACTACCTGTTTTGAAGAACGGCTCCGTGTCTGGATCGTTCGGTCCTTCCTCAGCCGCCTCGGCAGAATTCATCATTGCAGGATACGTTTCCACGGATGATGATTACGATGATGGTCGGATTTTACACCTACGTGTATTTGCAATCTATGTGTGAGGAACACTAGAGCGCGTGGCCGTCTCCATTGGTGAACGCTCGTAGTAGTGAATGATGATGATGATGATGATGATGCCCGAGGTTCTGCGCTCAGCAATACTGTATCCAGCGCTCCTCGGGGCGCTATTGTTTAAAGCCTACCCGCCTCTGCGAGACAACTGCCGGGGGAACCCCGAAAGAAAGAGCCGTAAAAAGCGCGGATGCAATGTTAATGCAAGTCTTTTAAAATCCCTTATTCATCCGTTCCTCCTCCATCCGTAGTTGTATTCCTCCATCCGTTCTATGTCTCGCACAACCCAGTGGAAATAATGGCAGCGCTCTCCTACACTGACCGAGCGAACCGCAAACTGCCTCCCACGATATGCTCCAGCCTCCCACTATTACAAATGAAACAATGCAGCTAATGCAGCGACTGTTACAGAGGCATACACAACCGTTCTAGCGCGAAAGAGGTTCTTTATTGTGGTGCAGCATGGAGAACCGGACCAATCTGTCCTCCTGATGCGCTCAAGCGCTTCCTAATAATGGGGTGTGTGTATCTTTCAAGAGGCCGGAGAACCCCAACCTTCACCACACGGTCCTGTTAAAGCGATGCTTACTAATTAGAATCAACGAATCTTGGTCTGTTAGGATGCTTTTATCATTGAAACCCCATTTAAAACTTGTTTGCAGAAAAGTGTAATAAAATGAAAATGTTGATCATGTTATAATAGTAGGCATTCTGTGAAATGATCATTTCTGTAAATAGATTTAAACTGTATTACACAAACGTGTAGTTTTTACACAATACATTAATTATATACTATTTATATTATTATTGTAAATTTTTATTTTTTATAAACAAATCTCTTTTTTTTGTCATGAACGAAAATGCAAACGAACGAAAGATAAGAAACCGAAACTTCTGGTCTGGAACACATATAAGTGGAGCGGAGCTGGATTTTCCCTCTCAACCCGAGACCCAAGCTCCAAATCCACTCCAGGTGTTACTTTCCACGCTCTGCTGGCCGCTGAGAGAAACCCTGCTCCGAGTGATCCTTTTTTACAGCGAAAACAACACTCTAACTCCGCTTAAAATTAGCAATAAATAAATAAAACTTCCCAGCTCTCCCCTGCTCCATGCAAACACAGACATTAGTTCGTGTAGCCTACTTTGTTCCTCAAATAATCAAGAACTAACCTGCAGGCCTATAAAAGAGACATTTGAACGATTACTTTTATATAGGCTAGTAATGTGCACGGAAAATTACTGTATTGGCTCATTGTGTCACTTGTAGGGCCTAATATCAGGTTCTTAGTACTTTATAAAAAACGTCTGGGTTAACAATATTATGTAGTTTGGTGAGAATGTGGCAGTAGCGCTATCCTGTCAATCACTACACCCCCTACGAATGAGCATGTTTATTTAGAAATCAGAAGTATGCTTGAGCGTGGGCACAATTGTGTTGTTTCTGGAAGTTAAATAGCCCTGTCGACTCTAACCAGGAAATTTGGCCTTCCTGTGATTCAGATTTTGCACGGGGTGAATTCAACATCTGCGAAAACCAATGGCATACTGAATGATTGTATTACCGCATGACTTGCTCATTTGTACGATAGTATTAAAATGATTACTCGGTCTTCTGCATAACTTAAATTCAATGACAGACAATAGTTTTCTTGGAAAGATCGAGGTGAGGAAAAAGTGCTCGCAGATGATGAAAGGCCGCCCTCTTGAGGAAATAAGATTTCATAAAGGCCTCAGTGGTTGTTAAAAGGATACTACACAATATACTGTTCATATTTTTTTAATTTTGTGTGCAAGGAGTTTAATTGAAAGCATGTAGACCAACTTTATTTGTCTAATTTTGCTTAAGTTATATTAACCTGTATCAGATTGAATGGTTCTTAGTGTAGGCTAATTGCTTTTACACCAAGGAAGGTGATCATATCTCCAGAAGGATGTCATCAAAACCCAGCTGGAGAACATCATCGAGTAGCCTAGGTAGCGCTGTGAAGATCAAAACTAACAGCATTACTTTATGTAGATTTACTTAACCTGCTGAGAAAGCAGAACACAAATCTATAAGTCATCAAACATTCATAAGAAAGGATTTATATTCTAAGAGTGCAGGGGAAAGTTTGTGAGAATGAGATCTTTAGAGCAGTTGTCTAATGATACCCTCTGCCAGTGAGAAAAGTGCTCGCTATGCTTATTTAATGGAGCTCAAACCTGAAATTTTCACAGCTGTGCATGCAAAGGTGATCAGACTTGACTCTAAATTACAGTTGAATCTGAATCCTAAACATGTAGAGAAGTGAATTCATTGTTTACATAAAATTAAATAGAAACAGGGCCATGACTGAACAATGGCCCTGTGTGTGCACAGATGTTTGCCTTTTGAGATGTTCTGTGACCTATAACATTTGTCTAAAAGAGAGATTTCACCAACCTGAGATGATATGCCACTATTTTATATGGATACCTTGTATAATATAAACACATGTCAAATATATATAGTGAATTTTTACAGATGTAGTTGTCAAAGATAGATAACATTGTAAACAGTGAAACTAAATCCATAAAAAACACATCCTGACTCATTATTTTTGTCTATATTTTGTATAATAAATCGGTTTATGAATAGTTTGTGGTTGCCTTTCCCTTCTGAAAACCTCTATGATTTCTTTCATCACAGGAAGGCATATGGCATGGTGAGGGTGTCTGATTTCATCAATTGTGGCAAAGTGTGTTTTGGATGAGAATTTAATGGGATAATGATAGGAAGAGAACAGACTGTAACCTCATCTACCCATTACCCAGGAGGCAATAAACACCCCAGTCAAAAATAGCGTTTAGGGTTTTTAGCATTCTTGTTCTCTCACAAGACAGAGTACGTTATTCAGCACTCTGCTCTGATACGTGCTCAATGTTGTTTGATTAACCCACTTATGCTGACCGATTTGATTTAACTAGAATTAAATGAAAACTACGTGAGCCTACTTGTGCTAACATATTGACTATTTAATAAAATACAAAATACGTTTAAAATATAAATACATTTAGTGTGTGTATGTTTTTTTAAATGCAAAAAAAAAAGAAAAAAGAAAAGAAACAACAACAAAAAAGTAGGTAAATTATAGTACTGCCACGCGGAAAAATCATTTTACACAACCGCGAAACATCGGAAATATACAGATTATTCTGCCATTCCATCTCCATAGAAACACCTTTTTGGCGTCTGAAGCCGTTAAGGGGCGTTGGCTAAACCTGAGGAATCTGAGTGGCTAGAACTCCTTTGATTGACATAGTCTGAGACCAGTAGATGACGGGTTTGAATTTTTTTGTACTGTAATCCACCAATGAAATCCACAGATGAAAACTGACTGTTATCCTATTGGTCCACGGCACGCAACTTCCGTTTTGAACGCGAACTGAACTACTGGTGATGATTGTAACAGCAGCGGTTTGTTGTGTTTTTAGATGAGTGCGGTTTGAAATGACGTTTGATCTTTACATTTATAAATTTACACAGAAGCAATGGCAAACCTTTACCATCATGATGAATAAATATCTGCTGCTTGGTAGGTGCACTTGGTGAATTTTGCAGATTTAATCAAACATGGCAAGACAGGGAGTATCAAGACCAAAGGTAGTCGTTGCAAGATATTATTTATCTTTTATTATTTATGTTAAATTGAATCGGTTATTGTACATTGTTTTGTTTTATAACTAAGCAAATTATGTTTTGCAGGTGATCTCATCAGGCAGACTGACAGCCTCTGGACGTGCACAGATACACAAGAAAAGGTAACAGACTGGAAAACAGAAAACCTGCATAAAATTCATACATAGTGCATGAATTTAGATGCTTTGTAAATATTTGAAACAAACATTTAGCATACAGAAATGTTGTCTGGTTTAGGGTTGCTGGGAGATGTGTTCCTCCTCTTGAACCTGCATATTCTCTTTATTCTACTGACTCTGAAGATCAGGTACAGTAGCAACAGATTAGAAGTAACGTTAGTGTATAAACTAAAAAGAACTGAAAATCAGTATGATTTTTAAGCTCCTGTGGCATACTTTCACATTGAAACATCCAGGTGACGACAGTCCACAAGGGACTCGACCGATGTGCTGCTTTACTCAGCGGGATACTACAAGCTGAACAAGCAGGTAATGCATTTACAAAATCCATACATTTTCTATATTTAGTATTTAAGTAGTGACGGGATCAATAATCTTCACACAACAGAATCAAAGCCCAAATCACAGGGAACAAAAACATGCACCTTCAAATCCAAACCCAAAAGTTTATCACGAAAGATGGAAATTGACAAGAAAGGTTATGGGAAGAAGACAAACCAAGCTGTGCATGCAAATAAAAGACCAGGTAATGTCTTCAAATATTTTTCACCTTTTTAATCTTTTCATCTTCCTATTTCATTTGTTGTACAATTTGTGGGGATGCCACAGTAGAAACGGTTGATTTGTTAGTTAAAGTCATCTTCAGAAGCACATGTACTTCAAGATCACAACATATTGTTCTTCTCTTTCTGTAGCCCCGATACAGAAGACAGTTCCATCTGCCAGCTGTCACCTGAGTTCAGCAGGGCGCCGTGATCAGATCCCTGGGAACAGACGGGCACAAGTGTTACAGGATCATCCTTCAGGACTGACCCCTGTAATGCAAGCAGAACATGAAGAGAAAAACTCACTTCCACTGGCCTACTCTCAGTCTGCTGCTTGCTGTAATATTCCATTTTCGGGTAACCAGCCAGACTCCCTAAGACACAGTATAATGACTGTAACGTGGAATTAGTAAATATAATTTAGGTTTCCACTCTCTCTTTGCAGGTCAGGTTCACAAATCCACTGTATTTAACTGTCGGCTGACTACATCCACGCCTGCACTGAGCCCCCAGAGACCTGGATCAGCTCACAGTGAACCTGTATGTAACAATGAGAGCTCTTGATCCATTAAAGATGCATAGAAAAATTGAATTGCCTGCCCTATAGGAAACTGGATATAAACCTATCACCACAGAATTTCACACAGAAAACATTTGCATGGTATACACTAGCTTTCTGGCCTTATGTACTATTCATATGTGTCAGACTTACAAACCAAGGCTGCATTTACTAAAATTATAAATACTCTAAAAAAACATTAGTACTGGGAAATGATATTATAATTTAAAATATTATAATGTTTCCCTGTGTTAGAAAAGCAGAATTTTTAACCGTGGTTTCTCCAGGCTTTAGTTTTGCATGATCCTTCAGAAACACTTACTTTATTACAAATAACACTTAAATAATTAAAGATTAAAATAATGTAAGATAAATAAATGAAACAATATGCTAATTTGGTGCTCAAGAAGCAGTTTGTAATTTTCAGTGTGCAAAACCGTTGACAACAGTGAAGCAGCCGTGATACGGTTCAAGAATGAAATTCTTTGATGATTAGAAAGAGCAGTGTTTAATTGAAATAGTAATATTTTGTAATAATGTGAAAGCCTTTACTTATTATGTTTTATTAATTGAATTCATACCTGCTGGATAAATTTCAGTAATCCCTTGATGATTAGAAAGCTCAAAAGAGCAGCGTTTAATTGAAATAGTAATATTTTGCGATAATGTGAAAGCCTTTACTTTCATGTTTTATTAATTAAACTCATATTTGTTGGACAAAAGTATTCATCTTTAAGCATTAAGCTTGATTTGTCCTGGTAACTTTCTTGGGTCAGATTATTCCTCATTATTGAAAACACACACTGCATTTAAAAAAAGTGTTTAATCTAAATTAGCTCTTTAATTGATGGTTCTAATAATACCTGTGCCTTTCCTCTCTCACTCTTTGTTTACCTGTCTGTTGGTTTGTCCTTTTTTTTTTGCACTCTTTGACAATTTATCTTCCTGCTTGTCTTGTCTTGACTTTCCTTTTTTGTTTTTCTCTGTGGTTCAGTGTACTTCAAAGTGTGTGCTGACCAGTGGTAGCTCACCTGGGGAGTTTGATCAGTTGAAGGTCATGAGTGCTGCCGCCTCATCCTGCCCTCATGGGTGGGCTTATTTCTCCATGCCTCCTGCAGTCCAACAGCAGTCTCCAGTTACTGTATCTCCTGTCCAGACTGGATCCTGCACTCCAGTACCAGTAATCACTGGCCCAGTCTGCAGTGTTCATCATCAGGTGGCATCTGTAGAGCCAAGTGCCTCTTTGGCATCCTCCACTGGGTCTTCAACCGGTCCTTCATCTGCAGTGCAAAAAACACAGGTTCCCATCCATCCTCAGGTCACGCAGTTTCAACCTGATCCAAATGGACCAGTACTGATTATTGCCAATGGCCAGGAACAGGAGATCTTTTCTAAAGAGAGTTCAAAAGAGGGTGGTACTCATTCAGAGGATGAGAAAAAAGACAGGGTGGACACTGTCAGAGACATGAGCAATGAAAAATTTACAGTCAAATCCGCCAGTCCAGAGAAAACCACACAGAAAGTGATGACTGTTAAATATCTGCTGGGAGAGCTGAAGACTTTAGTTGCTAATCAGGGTGAGAATATTTGATTAAATGTCTTTTTTTCTTTTCCTTCCTTTGACTTTATATCCATCTTTAATACTTTCATATCATATTCGATTTAGCTAATCTCAAAACCCTTAAAGGGACAGTTCACACAAAAATGTAAATAGTTATCTACTGTACATACACTTTTGTTATTCCAAAACAGTATAAAAGACAACATCATACAAGACAAAACCAGTTTGTTGACTTATCTTTTTAAAATGTATCTTGGTCTCTGTATGTTGTTGTTCTCAGGCTCTTATTACAGGGATGTCTTCCTTCCTTCCCTTCTGTCCTGAACTCTGGATTTGATTAATGAAAGCTGATACCCCATTTCAAATTTGAGATGTTATCTAATTCACTTTCTGAGACATAATAAAATATTGGACCGTCAGAGTATCAGATCGCCCAGGGATTGAGTTGCTGGTTATGCAGATTGTAGAAACTTGGCAGACGAGTTAGTTTCACGTGGCATTATCGCTCGCTGTTCTGTGCAGACTGTGATGCTGTACGGCTGATCTCTGAGGTGGAGCAGAGCATCTCACTGCTTCCTGTCATGGTGGGCAGCACCAACATCCAGGCTGAGATCGCACTTGCCCTACAGCCACTAAGGAGTGAGAATGTACAGTTGCGAAGGTCAGTAACTTGAAAAGTGTTTAGAATACTAACAGCTACTGCGAAATACAATGTAATAGAATACAAAACTGCAATTAAATTAATTACATGATATGCCTATTAATTAATCTAAACTTGATACAAATCAGATTTATCAGTATATGCTGAGAAAAACTCATTTAAGTTAATTCAGAGTCTTTACTTTGGCAAAAAAGCATTAAATACCATACAAAAGAGACCTTATAAGTCAATATATTGCATGACATTGGACATAAGCTTGGTCATGCAGATTAATTATGTTAAAGCTTCATCGTGTTATTATTATCTTAATAAATCACACTTTAATTGACAAGTCAAATTTGTATTAATTTGCATGACAACCAGGCGTTTGCGAATACTCAATCAGCAGTTATTAGAGAGAGAGAGAGCAGAACGGAGGAACAGGCCGGAGGCCTGCGACATGCAGGGTGAGTCTATAAAGGGCTTGATTTAGAAACGAATAAATCAATGACATAGTAAATGTACAAATATGTGTATCTTCTTAGAATTATGCCTTTTATTTTCCAGCCAAGTGTTTTGTGTTTGTTGGCATGGTTCTTTTACAGTGGTTGCGTTGCAGTCTCTGAACCTCACTCTACAAACTCAGTTAAAAGAGAGTCGTAGAGAATTTGATGATCTGCAACAGGAGAACATGAGACTACAGAAAGCCATAGAGGACAAAGACAGTGACCTGAAGCTGCACAAAGACTTGTGTGAGTTAGAGAACAGCCGGCTAAGACTTGGTAAGAGGATTCTTTAAATGTTTTAGTGTTTCTTATATTTGTTGTTTTGGTTTTATTTATTCTTTTCTTATTACACGGCTCTCTGGAATGCTTGATTCTGATTGGTCAGTTGAGACATTTGCAGGTTCGTTCTTTTCGAATA
>JAUMHG010000179.1:6439-34278 GCA_032359395.1 Enteromius anoplus | reverse complement strand
ACAAATACATTTTTTAAATTAATTAAAATTTTTCATTCGTCACAATAGTTATTTTACCATTGTTAGAGTTAAATGCATACATGCACAACAGTCAGTAAAAATATAAACAAAATACTGTATGTGAATTTGTATTTTATTTTAACAAAAAGTACCGATTGTTATAATACAACATCATGTGTGAAATCGCAACACTATGCACGGGGTCGCAGATTGATGACGCAAGGTTACCGTAGAAACGGACCTGGCTCTTGTTTGTTGCTTTCCGTTTTGTAGCTTTTCTTGACCAGAACAACCATGGACGTTACTTTTTCACCAAATATATAAGTAATGATTAAATAAACCCTTGACATTCGAAATGGGGCTTTATATTTGAAATGTAACACGTTTTTTTCCGAGCCGGTGAGCGCAATGGGTCCATCAGGAGATGAAATGAGCCCAGAACTGAAGGGTCTGGTCGCAGACACCCGAGAAAAACCTGAAAACAAGGTTAACGACGTGCTTTCAAAACTCAAAGGTAAAGATAATGAAAGTCCTGTATTTTCCTACACTTATAGCGATAGAATATCGTTTGATTAAAGCTGTTATTTTTTGTAACCTCAGTTCATGTGAGCCCATACAATTGTACCTGCATTAATATTACAATAATTATAATATATTGTTTGAAATAGTTTTAGCATGTCATCTAACGTTATCCTAGAGTCCTACATGAATGAACTCAAACACCTCTTATGAACAGATCTCGTAGGCAGGAAGTCTTTAGGAGATCAGAGGGATCTGGAGGCATGTAAACAGAATCTTTACTTTCACGGTGTGCTGCAGTACTGCTCCTCTACCCTGAGACTCAATCCAGCCAAGATTCACGGGGGCAATGCAGTTCTGACACAGATGGCAGACCTCCTCAGGTATTCAAATATAAATGCATGCTGAATACTATTGTCCTTCGCAGTCTCATGGAGTTTTAATGCCAGTTTCTGTCCAATTAGCACATGCTGTGTGGGTCTGGGTGCTTTCAGAGATGTGGAGGCGTTTACTTATGAATTCCTGCCTTCTGTGGTGGAAAGCCTTCTTTTTCTCGCAGACCGTCTAATGAACAGAGCTTTGCGGGTAAGATATTACAGCATCCTCAAGTAGCAAGGTTTGGGTATTTATTGTACAGTCAGCTAGTTATTATTTAAGTATTATCAAGAAGCCTAGTAAAAAGTTCTATGAACATAATTTTATAAGTGACCAGCGAGATGATTTAATTTCTCTTTTTAACAGGACAAGGCGCACAATGAGATGATCTGTTTATTTAGAAAAGTCTTTGATTCCATTGGCTGGCTCCTCAGGGCTCATACACATCTCATTCATCATGGTAAACATCTAGAAATTTAGCGAACTACTGGATGGATTTTAGCTTGAACTTAAAGGTTTTTAACATTCTCTCCTTAGTATTGAGATCTAAACATTATGAGAACATCCAAATCTGTGAAGACGAGGACGTCTCCATTGTTACCGTCACCATGTGGAACAATATCTTCAGGGCAAACCGGTACAACAGACAGCCACCTGGTCTATAATACAGTCTTTATGTAACTGCTTCTCATCCCAATACTCAAATTTCTCTTCCTCTGTTTCTGCAGTGCTGTTGTAGCTGAGATGGGAACGAGGGCTCTGACTGACATCATGGATGATATTGTGTATAAAATGTCCAGTAGCTCGAATCCTGTGATTGGCAGAGCAGCTGTAAAGACCCTTGTTTTGATTATGGACCACAGCAGCTCGACCCATCAGATCATTCACAGGCGATATAGAGGTTCAGTCGCACTCTTTAGATCTCAGAGCATATTTAAGATTTAGTTGCTGAATGTCTAGACCAGTCTTCCAATGTTTTAACCTGCAGGTTTGGCTGATTTGGCTGTGAAAGACTGGCGTGGTAAAGGCTTCGACTCTGTACTGGACCAGCTTATTGATCACTTGCGTTCAGACGTCCCATGGAGAGAGACTAAGGTCAGTGGCTCCCAAAGGGTCTGCTAAATGCCTTAATGAAAACATATTTTGAACTTGGTAGCATATGATGACAGTTCTGCCAAAAATAAGAATCTGCTTAAAATGTACTCATCCTCATGCCATACAAGATGTGTATACAAGTTTTTTCCCCCCTTTGGAACAGATATGGAGAAATCCAAATCTGTTTTAATAAAGGAACAAACTCATTTAAACCTTCAAAGGCCTGAGGGAGAGTACAGTTTCTGCAATTAAGTAGGTTTCTTTTATTTAAAAACACATAACATATGGTCATTTTTCACTATATTTCTGATCACCAAAAATTATACTGGCTGTTTTCTTGTATTATTATTGTTTATTATGTGTTTCTTTACTCTGCATACTACTTATAAATGAAGGATTCATCTGAGGAGTATGTGCGAGCAGCTTGTATTATCCAGGCAGCCTGGAGAGCCCATCAAACCAGAAAAAGACTGAGGAAACTCCCCAGAGCGGTAAGCACATTACAGCGCAGCTTCAGGTAAGAAAACGATCAAGTGGGGTCCTTCTGTGAAATAAAGAAATTAGGGACACTATATGGTAAATAAGATTTATCTTTGTACATTAGGGAAAAGTGCAGACGACAGCAGGAACACACTAAGAGACAACGTGCTGAAGAAGAACTACGTCATCAAGTGTGTCTGCGAAGACGGAGAGCCATGAGACAGTTCCGCCAACACCAGCTTCATCTGATGGAGATCCTACCAGCTGGTAACAAGCGCAAATTCTGTGTCAATGTTTTGCATGTTGTGCAACTAAAAACTAAAATTAAATCTTGAAATGTTAAATGTTTTTGTTAGTTGGATTAAAAAGCAATGTTAAATGAAGCACTTAAACTCAACAAAAAATTAGCAACTAGCTGAAATAATTTTAATGGGAAAAACTACTATTTAAAGGTATTTTTTAATGGAACAAGCTTGTCAACAAATAAAAGAACACTCCGTGTCAAACCATTTTGTGAGGTCTGATATAATGTCTTCCTTTCTTAGCCCAGGTGGAGAGATACCTGGGAGAGCTGGAGAACAAGGCAGCCGTGCTGATTCAGAGAGTGTGGAGAGGACACAGAGAGAGACGCAGCTTCCAGCAGCACAGATACATTCTCAGACAGCACAGAGCTGCCGTCACTCTACAGAGAGCCGTGAGTGTACAGCTAATGGGAATAAAAGCTCAGTCACTGTTATTTTAATATTGTTGAAATACTATAAAAAAAAATTTTTTAATATTTTTTTCATTTTCATAAAAAATAAAAATGTGTAGTTTTGTGTATTTCATTTATGATTATCATTATTAAGGGATAATGTACATCCAGTACAGAGCCGTGTAATAATTTGTCATTTTTAGCAGTTAGCTAAAATAACACAAGCTTATTTATCCATTGATTTAATTATGTCATTCTAGTTTAGATTTAAGTTGATTTTAAATTAGCTTGAACTGAAACCATAAAAATGAAAATAATAAATATACAATGTACACTTGTCATTTTAATACATTAAAGAGGTTGAGTTGTTATTCTCTGACCATTTATTTTCTCATGTTCTTATTGCTCAGATTCTGCGGTTTTTAAAACGTCGCAGAGAACAAAGAAGTATTCTCACTCCGTTAAGAGGACCCAAAGGACTGACTGACAGTAGAAGAACGGAGCTCAAGCAACACTTACAGGAGCACATCTCTCTACATCCTGTGAGTCACCTTGAAGAAGTCTGGTATTTTATGCCTTGGCGTTAAAGCATCCATTGAGCTGTACCCAAGGCGATTTCTGATTTATAAATTGTTCATTTAAAATGAAAAAAATCTGAATGGTGTTTTTTTTTCTGTTGTTTTGCAGTCATCCGTGCGGTCAGCAGAGGGCAGTGAGGAGCTCCATCAGAGAGCCCAGAGTCTCCTGCACCAGCACCTGATCGACAGAGCGTCTGATCGAGCACAAGAGCAGCACAGACAGGCTCTACTTGCACAGATCAACACAGACATGGAACTTTTACTAAGTACGTAAATCTATAGTTGATCCACTCGTAATGAAGTATGATTTCAGGAAATCTGCAAAATGTAAGACCTGAAATATATTCAAATACTGTATGTGAGCGCAAAATCTTCTACTGTAGCTGTGCAAGCTTCATTTCAGATGCAAGATTTGCATAGATTATGTGTCTGGTGCAATACCTCTATAGTGCTTAAGTCACACATTTTTAAATCTCGCATTTCTGTCTCACAACTGCAAGATGCAGTGCTCTCTTTGTCGCTTTCAATTGCAAGTTTTATCTTGCAGTTCTGAGGATAAGTTTCTGATTTGCAAGATTACATCATGCAGATCTGAGAAAAAAGTAAGAACTGTGAAATAAAAAGTCACGATTACCTTGTTTTATGTTTTTTGTTTTCAGTGGCAGAAGCGGGCTTCCGTAGTAAATCGACCTATATTTCTTTTATGCAGCAAATGTGCACTTGTAAATGTGAACTGGTGGATTGTCATGATGC
Source organism: Enteromius anoplus (assembly GCA_032359395.1). Classification (NCBI taxonomy): domain Eukaryota; kingdom Metazoa; phylum Chordata; class Actinopteri; order Cypriniformes; family Cyprinidae; genus Enteromius; species Enteromius anoplus. The sequence goes on along the minus strand of JAUMHG010000179.1, from coordinate 29,784 downwards.
TAATGTGTAACAATTAAGACACATAGATGTCATTTACGTTATTGATAATTGTTTAAAATAATGTAGTAATCAATACTTTTGAATCAGTGCTTTCCTTAACTGTTTAATTTTTGAACTTTGAAGTTTATCATCTTATAAAATGTTTTTGTGAAAATAATTTTACTGTTTTTATTTTTTTTATACGTCTTAAATCTCAAATCTGATTTTAAAAATCCTGATACCCATCTTTAAATGAATGTTATTATTAAACCCAAAAACTACAAAAAAAAACAACAAATTTTCCTTTAAATAAATCCTTATCCATGAATCGTGAACAGCTGGAAATATTATGAAGCATCTGAATATTCTTGTGGACACTAAAATCTCTATTTTGTTTGTTTATTTTAGATGCACCGTCACTGAAGGATGCCAGAGTGGAGGAGGTGAATCTATTCCTGAGCCGCTCCTGCCCTGTGGCCACACGCGCCCGTCAATCCCACAATGCTTTGATGCAGAGCATGCGTCTCCCGTGGTGGAGGATGCTTGGAGAAGAGTTCTTCAGCCCAGATGAGCCTCCCAGGAAAGACCATGACATGGACATTGAATCACTGTTTCTAGGCGGCAACTAACAGATGATGAAACTTTATTTGCAATACATTGTTCATATCAATATGAAAGAATTACAATTACATTTACAGTTACATTTAACAGATTTTATGGCAAGTCAAGGCTTCCAACATTATTTAAGAGCAACATAATTACAAATAACTGAACAAAACAATGTAGCATGAGTCCTTTAGTTACATTAAAAAAACACTCTTTTGTTTTCTAGCAGAATGTTTTATATTGTAAATGTTTCTTATTAAAGGAAGAGTTTTCCCAGAAAATTCTATTGTATACTCTACCTCATATTATTCCAAGCACTGTATGACTTACTTTGATCCTGCAAAAACGAAGATGTTTTGACAAATATTAGTAGAAAAATGGATGAATAAAAAAACTTCTCTTTAAAAATTAGAATGACTTGAGGTAAATATGTTTACATTTTTGGGGTGAACTGTCCTTTAAAAAACAACAGCACAACAACACACACACACACACATACGTTTTTGTCTTTTTTTTTTTAAAAATTAAAGGTTCAAGACTATTGTACTCACTTATTCACATCATAGAAAGTGCTAATTAATTGTATTTTTTTTTTTTTTTAGGTATGTGGTATAGTATGTCAGCTGTGATTTTTTTAAAAACTTTTTTTACCCAGGTACTCTAATCTTTTTTTTTTTTTTTATATTTTCAATAATGTTTTTAATAATTTTTTACTCCTAAAATACGATTTTCAATTGCAGACCCAAAATAAAGAGTATTATGAAAATATAAGACAAATTGAAAGTGTAAATATAAGTGATCATTAACTGAAAAAGTTCTTGATCATTTCTGAAGCTGTTGAGACTCTGTGTGTGTGGATGAGCGAGCATATCTGCTGCATGCCCATAGTGGCCTAAACATGCCAAGGGCCCATTCACTGGACAGCCGTCATTATTTTTTACACTCATGTGAAAACAACAGAGTGGTCCACTCCACCGGCACGATTAAAATAACATTTTCAAGAGCGGAAAAATATGATGGGGGAATAATTGACTTCTCTTTATGCATCGTTTTAAAACTGCGGATAAGTGAGGCTTGCTTTTGGAGGAAGCAGAGCTGTGTGTGTAGTTGTGTGAATGCAACTGTAATGTGTTTGTGTTTCTGTCTGTGAAAGTGTGAATGCAATGAATGTGTGTGTGTGTGTGTGTGTGAGAGAGAAAGAGATTGTGAATGAATGTGTGTGCTGTTGTGGAGGTAAAAAGTCCAGGTAAGAGCGAAATCACGTTGCCTGCCAAAACACTGCCTTGTTCCACAAGCCAATATGGTTTAATTGATTAACTAACCATTTATGCTGGGGCTTAATTGTAGAGTTTTCCCACAGTTGTAGTTGTACTAAGCTTTCTCTCGGAGTCACTCCAGTCAGATGGTTTGTGCACAGATAATAGCTTTCAACTTTTGACCAGACTGTACAAATGTATGAAAGCAGATTGTGAAAAGAAATAATAGAAAGGAACGACTTTGTGGTACATATACAATACCCTTCAAACGTTTGGGGTCAGTGTGATTTAAAAAAAAAATTGAAGCATGAGGGACATTTATAATGTTAAAAAGGATTTTTATCATGTGACACTGAAGACTTAAGTAATGATGGTGAAAATCCAGCTTTATCATCACAGGAATAAATTATACTTCAAATTGTGTTACATTAGAAAACAGTTCATTTATATAACAATGATATTTAAATTAATATTGAAATTATTTTTTATATTATTATATCATCAGATAAATGCAGCCTTGGTTTGCATAAGAGACTACAAATCTCAAAAAACGTTTAAAATAATCGTACCGACCCCAAACTTTTGAATGCCAATGTACATTTATAGATACAGGACTTTTTTTAATCACTCTGTGTGTTCTCTGGGAACTGAACCCATGACCTCTGAGCTGCTGTTAGACAATCTTTACGACAACATTCACACCAAAGATGCGCTCAGATCCATTGCAATGACTTCTAATATACCAAAATAGTTTACAACACACTGAAAGCACAAAATGTTTCCTTTTTTCTACCATAAAAGATGGGCCTGACCAGATTTGTGATCTTACGGACTATGCTTTTTTTGTTTCTTACAGAGAAAATTTGTCTTTCTTCAAGGATCTTTTAAGGATTCTAGTCTGGCAGAACCCTTTGAAAAATTTGGTAGGCGCCTCAAATATCCTTCCCTTTATTCCAGGGAAACTAAGCACATCATTTTTTTCCCTCTGTAGTTCCTACAAAAATGTTTAATTCCAACAAACTATTAAGCGTAGATTCAGAGAAATGGCTGACTCATCAGTACCAGCTGTACACTCATAATCTTCAAAGATTATGTACACCTCTTTCTTGGCAAATAAATGAGAACACTTAAAACGAGTGGGTGGAGACAGAAGGCCAGCTCACCCCTCCTGCCCTGCTGTGATTGGCTGGATCGACAGCACCCTCAGAGCTGGTTGGTCCGTGACCCTGCAGCAAAGAGCAGGGTGATGTTGAGGTGGAGCCTCCATCTGCAGGCTCCTCCTGGCTGTGTGTGGCGCTCACAATGCCCCCTGGAGGACTGGATGATACAGTGCAGCTGCTCACAGTCCACAAGCATGGATACTGACTGAAAATCACATGAACGTATTGACTTATTTACATCACCTTATTGTTGGGAATATTGCCATATTGTGTAAGAATCTCTGACCTGCTGGCTCCAGGTGAGCTCGGCGCAGGCTGCATGGACAGCATCGCAGCAGGACAAGGAGGAGACATACCTGTCCATCCCTCGTGACTAGAGAACATCTGCACAGCACCTGGACTCAGATTCTCGGACAGAGACACTTCAAGGAAAAATGAGAAAACTGAAGTCAGTTAACAAAAAATGACAACTAGAAAAACTTGACGTTATACGAAATGTAAAACATTTCTCAGTGAGCTTTACACAGGAGGAGGAAAGTCATACAGCCTTGAAACATGATAGTGAGTAAACAATTAACATTTAGATTTTTAGATTAATTATTCCCTTAATACAGGGGTTCCATTTTTTTTTTGTCAGCCAAGCTCTTTGAACATAAAATAATTGGAAGTAAGTCCCAAGAGTTTTAAGATAATATTTCAATAATTTGACACATTTGTATATTTATGGTTTAATTATGACTATTAATGGTCGCATGATATGCAAAACTCATAAAATATGTAATCTTTTTTAGTGTTTTTTAAAATTGTTTTAATAACAATAATATTCATGATGATCATGATTATTATTATTATTATTTAGTGTGGTCAAGTGATTAATCACGTCTAATCACATCCAAAATAAAAGGTTTTGTTGAAATTTGTGTGTTTGTATTGTGTATATTTTTATGTACATATAAAACAAATACACATACAGCATGTATTTTGAATATATATATATATATATATATATTAACATTCATATAATTTATATAATTTATAAATATATTTAATATATTTTTAAATAGAATAAATTCTTAAATATATACATGCATGTGTGTGTGTATAATAAATATACACAGTTCACACACATATGTAAACAAAAACATATTTTGGATATGATTAATCCTGATTAATAGTTTGACAGTACTATTATTATTATTAAATAATTAATTATATATAAAAATTAGTTTAAAATTATCAGATATGTTAAATATATTTATAAAAATATTTTTGTGGATAATTATATAAATAATTTGATTAATTTATTAAACACTTAAATTTTGGTGACAAACTGGTAAAATGCAGTAAAGTACTATCCTTAAAAGAGAATCTAGTACATACTGCGTTAACAAATGCATTAAACTCACAGCTCGTGCAGAAATAGAGTTTGTGAGAAGCAGCTTTTACAATCAACCCAAAATTCTGTTTTATTAACAATTAGCTTTTTATCAGCATACTATAATATTATTATAACTATTATACAAAAAGCATGATTTTCTGTAATTATAGAGATGATTAAAGTGCACTCTGTCAAATCACCTGAGTTATGGCCCCGGTGGTGATGATGGCGGGGCAGGTAGGGCGATTGGTACGGGGCGGCTCGGTGTCCGTGCAGGCCTGGGTAGTGTTTGTACCCATGGTGGGGAGTAAGTGGTAAACCTCCTGGATATGAAAAGTTACCACCACTAGCAGAACACAGAGTGTCTGGATTTGATATGAACCATCCACCTGCAGCCAACAAACAATTTACATTTCTTTACATTACAAGTCTATAAATCAGACAAAAATTCTAAATGTTCAAGGAAAACAGGGAAATGAATGACTGACAGTGTGGTCTCCCCATATGCTGGTTTTCAGCTGGAGGTTCCAGATGATTCTTAGGATGGCTCCTATGGAGAGAAAAGACAAACCTCATAAATCATAATGGTTAATAATACACATAAATTAAACACATACACTATTGTTCAAGTAAGGAATTGGTAAGGTTTTTGTTTAGTCTTTCATAAACTAAGCTATGTTGCTTTTTTGTGTGAAAACTGATATTTTTTCTTTCACAAAATTCTTTGATAAATTGAAAAATCAAAAGAACAGCATTCATAAGAAACTGATTTTTTATAGTAACAATCTAAGTCATTACTGTCACAATTTTATATTTGAAAGCATATGTGAATTTATGGATGTATGCATTACTGTAAGTATTAAAAATACTGAATGGTTTAGTGTATGCAAAACATTACCTAAATTATCACAAGTCTTTTTTTTTACTCCCCCCCCCCCCCCCCCCACTATTTATTAAATTTTTAGGCATACCATGTGACACCTGTCAGGGTTTTATTAAATGTACATCCTTTCATAGGTCTCTTATAATTGTACTTATAATAGTGAGAACTGGTCCCAAAACTAAAGTGTTTCCATTACAGTTGTACCTCTGCTCTGGTGAAGTTATGAGTATATTTACTGGAATACAATAATTCAGCGCTCAGTCCACCAACATTATTGTGTAATATCTCACACATTCTTCACTGTAGCCGCTCAAAATCTCTCACTCTCACTTCACACTGCCTCTCCAACAAGCTCCTTTACTCACACACTCACTCGATTCAAAGCATAAACGTTTAATAATTGGTCGCTAATCACGGCTGATTTCGCACAGTCATGCTAGCTTGACTAGCGCTAATGCCAGCTATGATATTATTATGAGTTGAAATACGCATTGTTAACTTGGTGAGAAAACTTATCTTCTGACTCTGACTGTGTTTGATGTCATTTAAATGAACTGTACCTTTCCTTTGCATCAAGGAAAGCTTTGGCAAACGGATTGTGTTTTATCTTCAGTGCAGTTATCTGTGAAAAGAAGAAGGGCAGGGGATTGTGAGCATAAAATATCTCATAAGTGACCACACAACTGAAATTGAGATTTATACATCATCTGAAAGCTAAGAATGAATGGTCCAGGGTCACAGGCATTTTTATCAACTCTTTTATAGTTAACTCATTATAATCTTTTTATGCTTTTATTATATTCTGGATTTAGCAAAACATAAACAAGCTTTATTTTAAGGGACACTTATTTTCTGTCATATGAAATCAGAAGACTTTTAGTGTAATGGACTACTTTTAGGAGCTTGATTATTCACTTTCATTGCATGAGGAAGGAGCAGCAACAACAACAACAACACTTTTGAAGGTCTACTGTAGTAAGAAATGAGGCCTGTTTTTTTTTTTTTTTTTTTTTTAATCACAAAATTCACATTTTTGGGTTGTTTAACCTAAATATTTTGTGTAGATGCTCTAACCTCTTCATTCTGGTAGGCTGTTACAGCGATGAACTGAGTGTCTGTGAAAGAGATGTTGGTCACCATCCTGTGGCTGCCTCCTACACGAACAATGTGAATCTGAGGCTCGTACTTATGGAGAGAATTCAGCATGATCTGGACCAGGTAGACAGAACAGAGGGGAAAAGGAAATCAGAGTGATTACTCTATAAGATCTATAACATAACTTTAAAAATCCAGGTTCATACTGTACCAGTACACACCTTTCATTCTAATATGCTGATTCGGTATAAAATGTTAATGTCAATTACACGTAGTTTAATATCTACTATTATAGATTTTAATGTTAATGTCAACTTATCTGTATAAAGTTACTTGACATGGTAGCTAATTCGGAGTCCCATATGGAAAATTAAAACCATTTTGATACCTGTGTAAATTATTTTTCAAAGCACTTAACTTTGATAGTTCACCAAATCCTATGTGCCTTCACACACAAAAGAACATGGAAAATCAACAGCTACCATCAACTCATCATTTTTTAACACATCATCTTTTGTGTTCACCAGCAGAAAGAACATAATACAACTTGAGGGTGACTAAATGATGACTTTTTGGGTGAAATATCCTACTATCCTTCTTAGATGAGAGGAAATGTAAACTATTTTATCATTACGTCTTTATATCACAAAACAAGTCATCCGCTGAAAATGAGATTATCATCACAATACTGGTATGTTAGTCTATCTTTACATCGAAATACTGCATTATCCATTATTTTTTGTGTGAAAAAATTCTTCGGATGACTGCAGTGACCACGTCAAGCAAGAATAAATCTACGAACCGAATTCTGAGAAAAAGAGACGAACGGAACGAGAGAGAAAAGCAGCTTTTTTTTACTCTAATTGGTAGATGACAATGACTGATGAGGGGCAGGTACTCATCTGCATGGATACAGGGGACATAAAGAGCTTTGTGTGCTTTTCTCTCCCCGCTGCCTTTTTTAATATGTTGCCTTTTTGAACATCTAAGGACTGATGGCTAAATTAATTTTGCATAGAAAAAACAGAGGTAATTACCATAATGTACAACTAACCACAGCAATTATTTCATTTAGAGCTGGTTCTCTCTCATCGTCCTCTCCGCTGCCAGCTCTGCGTTTAAAAACCCCGGTAAATAGGGAACAGACAGGAATAGAGGAGAAGAGGATGGGGTGGTGGGGAGGGCGCAGGGGAGGGGTCATGTAAATACCAATAATAATTTGGTGGCGGAGTCATACTCGAATGGAGCGGGCTGGAGCACCTCGCAGCGGCCCCGCTGAAAGCCAGGATGGCTAGCTGAAGTAGACCACTCTCTGTCTGAACGGCAGGAAGTGCATTAAATGAGAAAAGTGGCAATTAAGAGCTGTTTATTCCTGTTTACATGCAGTCCCTGCTGAACAAAGGGGCTCCATAGGTGAAGTGGATGCAGAGGAGCGCACTAATTGTATAAATGCACACTTGAAATTTCCCCGTGGCAGCGCACAGGGTGATTAAAGGCAGGCCAAGACTCCTAAAAGCTAGAGAAGCCTGTTTGGACACACAAGAGCACTGAGAGGCTACTCAAGATTGCCGAAAGGGTCATGCACGGCATTACACACCTGCACGACATGAGCATGTTGTGTGGGCATAACGTGCCTTTGTTTTTTCGCAGACTTTTTAAAGAGGAAAGGTTACGTTGAGAATTCAGCTAAAGAAAGTGCAGTGGGAACTTGTGTGTGTCAGCACCTGGCCGCCTCCGTTGAGTTTGTTGGTCAGTTTGACTTTGTTGAAGGACACCGGGGCTTTCATCCAGTGGGCGCCAAAGTTGGGCGAGTCGGGGTGGATGTAGACGCAGCTGTGACTGTGAGGCTCAGGTTTGCCCGCAGGGACCCACTCGCCGTTCACGTACTTCCAGCGGTGACCGTCTGCAGGGCTGAAGTCCAGCAGGAACGAATACATGGCGTTGGGATCCAGACCCGTCACGCTGACCTTCAGAACTGGAAACATCCTCCTATAATGGACAAAAGAAGGCCTACTGGATTTCCAGTTTGTAGTTTCTTGGTAATTACTTGTGAAATTTACCAAGAATTTCGAAGAGAAATGTGTTCTGAACCACACTCTTAAAATAGAAATTTTGGCATTGATGGTTTTTCAAAGCATTTTGAACCTTGACAGTTCATTTTTCTACTACAAAGAAAGTTCTGTGGATGTTAAAAGTTCTTCATGGAACCATCAATGCCAATGAAGAATGGGTTAGCCCTAACCCTAACCCTTTATTTTTAAGATTGTTTTTCAGATTACGCACTAAAAATGATGCACTAGGGTTCTTTGGGGAACCCCAAATGGTTCTTCTACGCCATTGCTGCTACAAAACAAAAAACACAAGACATTTTTCAGTAACATTTTATTATAAGGTTACACCTATTAGTTGTTTATTAGAATGCATACTAACTATTTATTAGTGCTAATTAAGCATATATTACTGTTTATTCTACATCCCTAATCTTACCAATACCGAAACTTAACCACTTTCTTACTAACTCTTAATAAACAGCATATTAAGAGTTTATTAAGGAAAATGTCAGTGTGTTAACAAGTGTTTGAAAAATGGAAAACACTTTAGAATATGTGTAGGAACACTTTTGAAACATGTACTTTGTTTTGTCCATACAAGGAAAGTCAAAGGTTTCCAAAAGACATCAAATTTGTGTTACGCACTAAGAAGAATAAGACACTTTACATTTCTGGGAGAACTATCTAAGATACAAATTCTTATTCGATCTGTCCAAAAAATGTCACACACGCACATACAGGATAAAAAAGTTATCCCCAACAATGATTCACACTGCCTGCCAAAACTCTACAAGCACGAACTTCATGAGAGGTTGGACGCTAGTCATTTTCTACTTTTTTCCCCCCATGATTATTTTTTATGGATGAGAACAAGTTTAAGAGGGGCTGCAAATGGAAGGACACCCACCTGCAGAGCTGACCTGTAACTACTGAATGAGTTGGTCAAGTCACCCTTCAGCTCGATAACACCACAACAAGCCTTTTCAATTAAATTAATCAGCCTGTTCCAAAAAAACATAAAAACACCACCATGTGCCAGTACCTGCAACCCAAAATAATAAACCTGCCTAGCAGAAACAAGAAATTTTAATTGAAAGACAGCAACATATTTAGATTTGATTAATGAGAACATTTAAAAAAAACGAACATCAAAACTACAAATTAATAAACATTTTGTATGGATTCAGGCTAACATAATTGTTTAAAAAATTTAGATCCAAACTCTCACACTGACATTTTCCCATTCTCTCAAGAAACAATATTACAGTCCAATTTATGTTTACAATGACCCATAGAAGTCACATTTTTCCCATAACATTTAAAAATGCTTGAATGCATTTTGTCATTGCATTGGCCTCTGCAAACCCCCCTTTTCCTCCGTGACAAACTTTTCTAAGCCATTTTGAAAAGACCAAATTGAAGCAGGCGATTTTTTTATATACATATTGTTTTATCACTTAAAAACCTAATAAATAGATATATTTTTGTGGAACGTTTCGCGTTAAAATTGTTTCTTTATTTTTTAAATAAATGTCACTTGATTTGATATTTTGTTAAATAATGCACACACATTATAATGAATTATAGCTAACATAACTTTAGTGTCCAGATACTTTTTGGAGATATATGTAGACGTATGTGTTAAAAATCTAAATATTTTAGTGTTTAAGACGCGACTTTCATAATTATTTATTTACTAATATTTATACTAATAAAAAAGAAAAAGAAAAACCCCGCATAAAACCTAATTTTCTGATACGACACGAATTAAATACTACATAACCATAAGTTTTTTAATGTTTAAAAAAAGAGAACTTGTAATTGTAATTTGTGAAAAGTAAATCCGCGAGTAAACTTGAGATGCATCAGGTTCATGGTGGCTCACCTGCCGTTCTTGGTCACAATCATTTCATTGGTCACTTCTTTAAATTTCCTCCAGAGTTCGGCATCTTCCAGGGTGACTTTGAGCTGTTTCTCAGTGGGGTCTCCCTTCTCTCGGCCGGCCTGTAACTCGCTCTCCACGACGCTAAGCAGTCTGGTGATGCAGCAGTCGTTGCTGCCCCGAGCCCCGGTCACCGCTCCGCCGCCGCTCCTCAGATCTTCCTCCACCTTCATGAGTGACGGGAAAATCTCACACTCGCTTGACAAATACAAAAAACTACTGGACTTTGACTTTAGCTCACTAGACTTTATGAGGAGATTTTTAGAAGTTACGTGGTGCCCAACAACTTTTGGACAGCTTCGGTCATAAAAGAAAAACGACTCTCGGTGTGTGTGTGTTTGATCTGTACCTTCAGCTCTCTGCGACCACCTGTTCTTATGACCGGAGGAAAACCTGCAGTCACGTGGGCTTCTCCAATTAAGTGATAAATTCACAACCCATTGTTTTCAGTTCCAACCTCATTTTGAAGTTCTTCGGTCAATTTTATTTTCATTCTTTACATTTATATTTAGAAAATATGTTGTTTAAATATCAGGAAAATACCTGAGCAGAACGTTCAAAGGAAACTTGACACTTGTTAGAGAGAAAATTAAGCGTGTGGTAATAAACGCTACCTTAACTCAAGCATAGAATGAAAAACAGGATGGAAAATCACGCTCCGAATTTCTTTTATGTAGGCGACTACAAATATACAAAAGACTTCTGATGTTCCTCGGCTTGTTCAGAACCATGGACAGCTCGTCATTTTGAGTGTGTGTGTGTAATGAAACGTATTAACATTGTAAATGTATAAACTGCGTGGTGTAAGGTTATTTATTTAAAAATACATAACACTTAAAAAAAGTGATTGTTTTTTTTCTGTGTGGCTTAAAACTTTCTCAGCAGAAAAAAAGTAATTGAATGATTGTCTAATGACTAGAAATTACCCCTCATGAATGCGTATCTTTCAGATTTTAAAAACTAGTCTCTGATCACATTTTTGTGCCTTTTAATAATAATTACATACATCATTTTACGTATAAGAATATGTTATTTTTCAAAGCATATTCGGTGTGCTACCTCAATCCACAAGTTATGACTTCACAAGCATTTTTTTTCCTTATTTTACATTATAACTCTACAACCAGTCGAAATGCACACATTTCCTTTCAAATGAATGATGCAGTTGTTACTTGTAGCCTATAGGTGATGCATTAAACCTCATTTACTTAAGTCGGACCTGGTATGAAACATCAGGACATCCAGTGTGATTTACAACATGGACTCATATGTGAGGGCGTAAATAAGGGCATACTGTCAAAGAGCTTTAGTATTGTGGAAGACATGTGGAGCAGAAATCAAATACTGGATGTTCTCTGCAGCGGATGGTAATGAACGGAAACTCGATCCCGCGACCGGCGCTCTAATCAAAAAGCCACGGGCACGGAGATTAGAGCATTCAAAGAGTTTAAACCCGAAAAAAAAGAGCCTCATTAGCGCAGAATCCTCCGGCATATCAAACATCAGCAAACCAGCGCTCCCTGACCTTTCACTAGCATAGATGACTTACGCACACAAGGCAACTTATTTAAGTCTCGTTCAGACTCACAGATGCATTGTGGGACGGGGATTCTTAAATGACACGCACTTATTTACAATAGGATGCATTGACATGAAATGCAAATAACAGTAGAATTAGAGAAGGATTGAAATGAATCTGAAAAACTTTTAATATGAGCGATTAAGATAACGTCCATACAGTAGCAGTAACAACTCTTTTCATAGAAAGCGCAAATGTAATAAAACAAACATGGGCAATTAATCATCATGATGTATGGAGAATTTTCATTTGATTGATGATAAAATAATTCTGGAATGTATTTTTCAGTCAGGAAAATATTTTTATACATATAAATAGAATGAATTTCTGCAGTAAGTTTATTAGCAGACATATACAGTAACGATTTAAAAAGACAACAAAGAGGAGCCATCACTGTCATTATTTCAATTAATACAGTTAAAACAGAAATGTGTCTGACAAGAATTAAAAATATAAGGACAGGAAACATTAAATCAGAAAAAGCCAAACAATTTTGCTAAATGCAAAGAAAGAGTAGTTTGAAGAAAAATGGACCATAAAGATACACATTGGCACCCTAATGAGGGTTTAATATTTGACTTATCTAATAAGATAACAAGTTATTTATTATAAAGCCCTTCGTCGTTGTATGGTTCTAGCAAAAAAGAAATAAGATAAATACAAAAAAAAACTGCAAACACTGGTTACATTTCTACTCAATCTAGTCCTCAAGTAATCCTTGGATGACAGCAGAAAGGAAGGCACGTAGGAAGGAATTAAGCAATTACATAGCAGCAGTTAATAATATAAAATAAGCTGCTCCATCTTGCTGCACCAAAAATGTCACTAGTTACAGGTCAGAGTCCAAAACTCAACCATTTAGCTCATTATATTGTTTTATCTTTCATAGTTTTCTGTTTGAATGTAAAGCACAGGTGTGTGTGTGTGAGAGAGAGAGAGAGAGAGAGAGTACTTGTCTGTGTGTGCTTGTTCACACAGATGGAGAGTGTCCATCCATTGGGGAGAGTAAGGGGAGTCTGTAGTGTGGTGTGGTGTCTGTGCCAGGCTGCAGAGTGGGTACATGAGTGGCATTGAAGGGAGCACAGAAACTGGAGCCAAAGCAGCACACAGAGAGACAGCCAAGGCCAAATGTAGAGGCATCTCACTTGAAGCACGCGGAGAACAACTTAATAATTGCATCCCTACATAAAAACAAACAGCCAAAGGTAAACAAACGCCAAAGCCAAAAAACAGATGATTAAAAGTGTCTTTTTTGGCTGTAACAGAAAGACAGTTTTGATTTTAGTCTATAAAGCAATTACGCGAATTTTACACACAATAGGCACTTAAATTGCAAAACTGATATTTCAATATGGCAGAGATTCAATATTTTACATGTACATATTTTATAATGCTGTCAAATGATTAATAGCTTCCAAATAAGTTTGTTTACATATTATATGTGTGCACTGTGTATGTGTACTATTTAAATATACAGTGCCTTGCGAAAGTATTTTTTCCCACAATTTATGTTGCATTATGTTAAACTGCTTTAATTAACTCCCCCATATAACATCTCTGCCAATTTTTTACAAATAGAAAAGTTAAATAAGTATATTGCATAAGTATTCATAACTCTAACTAAACATTCAGCTGAAGCATCTTTACCAGTCTTTTTTTTTTTTTTAATGCGACAAGCTTTGCATCAGCAATTTGGCAAATATCTGTCACTCTTCTCCTCACCTCTTCAACTCGCAAGCTCTCAAACTCTGTCAGGCTGAATGGGGAAAATGCACATGTTCAGGTTTCTCCAGAAATATTTGATTGGATTCAAGATCAGGCTGTGGCTGGGCCACTCAAGGACATTCACAGAGTTGTCTATAAGCCACTCTTGCTGTGTGCTTAAGAGACACTGTCCTGTTGGAAGGTGAACCTTCTGCCCAGTCTGGGCTTCTGAATGCTCTGGACTGGGTTTTGGCTGTCTATATTTTGCTGCATTGTGTTTCTTTTACTCTGATGAGTCTCTCATTGTCTGCCACTGTAAAACAGCCCCACAGCATGAGGCTCACACCAGCACATTTTACTTTTGGAATGGTACTCTGCAGGTGATAAGGAGAGCTGGTTTCCTTCAAACATGATGCTTAGAATTGAGGATGAGAGCAGAGGATGTTGTTTCTCAGAATCTGACAGTCATGTTGGTGTTTATTTGCAAACTCCAAGTGTCTTTTCCTATGTCTTAACTGAGGAGAGGTTTGGGTCTGGTCACACTGCCATAAAGCTGATGAAATTGATGAAGTGTTGCAGTGAAGATTTTTTTCTATCTTAACGTATGATCATGGAGCAACTAGAGTGACCATCAAGTTCTTGGTCACCACTCCAACCAAAGCCCTTCTTAATTTGGCCAGGAGGGTAGATCTAGGAAGAGTCCGAGTTGTTTCAGACATCCTTCATTAAGGGTAACGGAGACTGCATGATTCTGCGACCCTTCAGTGAAGCAGAATTTTTTCTGAACTCTTTCACACACTTGTGTCTTAGTGCAAAGTTTCTCAGCTCTTCAGACGATTCCTTTTGACCTCAGTGCATGGTTTATGCCCTGATATGCATGATCAGCTGTTAGACCTTTAATTAGGATGTGCCTTTCACCCATTCAATTTAATTTGCCACAGGTTCACTTCACTCTAAGTGTAGTAACATCTACAAGCATAAATGCTCCTGAGCTAAATTTCAACTGTCCAAGATAAATATATGAATACTTATGCAATGGAATCACTTTAGTTTATCTGTAGTAAATTTGGAAAGATGTTAAAAACCTTTTTTTTTTTTTTTTTGCTGTATAGTTATGGTGTATATAGTGTAGAGTGATGTGGTAAAAATAATTGAAAGCAGTTTTATATAAGACAGCAACATAAAACGTGAGAAGGGTATGAAAACTTTTGCTAAGCACTGTAACATACACATGCATGTATGTATTTAGAAAAATGTGTTATGTTTGTATTTTAAATGTTTATTTATGTGTGTACTGTGCATTTTTATTTTTTTGATATAAATACACACACATGCACATATGTATTTAGAAAAATATGTTATGTTTATATAGAATTTTAATAATTTGAATAGAAATATATACATGTAAATATTTTTAAAATATATACTGTATGTGTCTGTTTATATATACAGTACATAATAAATGTACACAGTACACACACATATATTATGTAAACAAAAACTTATTTTGCATTTGATTAATTGTGAAAAACCATTTGACTGCATGTATAATATATTGAAAAAAATAACCTCTACAAATATTTGTGTCAGCAACATTTTTTTCAATGTAAATGTTTTAAAAATATAAAGAAACCCACCTTGCAAAAGGAATATAGGATAAGCTATACCTGTAAAATAAAAAGGCATAAAATGTAAACAAATACAATTAATTTATAAGCTACATTTCCTTCTCTTCTGTTTTATGGGGACTTTCAGTAAACACAATGATTTTAATACTGACAGGTATGTACAACAAGTAAATTCAATCCCTAACTCGCTCCTGACCCTTACATTTGTATGAATGACCCCTTAACTTACACCTCAAGTATGCAAAATAGTATGTTAAAAATCCCAACAGTTGCTGAAATAACTCCTCTATGCTCAGTTTTAAATGCTTTTGCAAATACAAATCCTTGTAGCCCAATAAACATAATCTTAATTGAGTTATTTAATCTGCTATTTAAAGTTTAATTTAACTCATATTATATATTAGACTTGTTAAAGGTGCTGTTGGAAACATGAGCCATTCTGGAACTTCTGCCAGATTTAGAGACTGTACTACACTGACACCTATACCTTTTCAAACTCCACCTATTGAGACCATTGTAACCAAAGATGGAGCGAGAAAGAGGGCAGATGAACATCATCTTTGTATTGCCAAAATCATTAGCAAAATAGCATTTTGGTGTTAAATTCAAATATCCGCCTCAACTCTCAGATTCCTGCTTCAAATATGTGGGCCCACTGAAAGCACAAAATAACTTCTGAAGGCTTTACAAAGCCTAGGGCTGTTAGAGAGACAGGTGTGATATTTCAGGATGACTATTACAGTGATATCTGTAATGTAAAAAAAAATTATCATTTACAGCACCGGATGGTTCAATGTTCAATGTTTTTTTTATTGTTTTATGTCACTGGTGTTCTCATTTTCACTCATTGATGTGTGCGTGTTTGTAAACATACTCCACATAATTACAGTCATATATAAAAAACTAATTGGCTTACCATGTAAAGGCCAAAAACTGGAGGATGCAGAACAGCAGAGCAAGGCCTTTGATCTTCCACTAAAAACAAAAACAAAGAAATGAATAAAATAAGAAAAGCAAACAATCACTTATCATAATAAACATGCAAATTAATTACATTATTAATACATCATGACACCAACAAAACAAATTCATGGTAAGAAGCCTACTTACCCAAAAAGCAGCACAGAAGGTTAGCACCAGGCATGTCTTTAACACACAAATGTTTTGATACCAGTTAGTGAATGACATGAAACCCTGAATGTCAGTGCATTAGTGTATGATATCTGTGTATGTGTGCTCTCACAATCATAATGCCAGTTGCCAGAGCTCTCGTCTTGTCACACATCCTTTTGAGTTGCTTTAATGGACCCATTAAGAACATTGTGCTGAAAACAATCCACACCCAAAAGACCTCAGGACTGACTTACTGTACAGATTCGCACGGATGCTGCAAATCACTGTGTACTGTATGTACATGGATCAATCTGTGACATTTCATTTTTCTAATCATTTATTTACATGCTGTAAATGTTTACCATTTACAGACAATGAGTTGAATACATTCATCTGTGGTTAACATATTTTAAATCTCTACAATAATTTATTTGATATATATTTGGGGGCATATTGCCAAAATGGCAATAGCAAAAAAAAAAAAAAAAAAAAAAAGAAATCTTCACGATATCAAACTAAATATGAGATATAAATGCCCATTTCCCACCCATTCATTTTCCTTTTTTAAAATGCAATTAAGAGGTTTACAATGTGTTATTTGTAGTTTCTTTGTAGTAAAAGAACTTAAACATTCTTATTTGTCAATGACCATACGCAAGTGCATGTATAGCCAGTGAC
This sequence comes from Enteromius anoplus, assembly GCA_032359395.1. NCBI lineage: Eukaryota > Metazoa > Chordata > Actinopteri > Cypriniformes > Cyprinidae > Enteromius > Enteromius anoplus. Next base: position 12,732 of record JAUMHG010000179.1, on the reverse strand, counting down.
ACACCTTGGGTGAAATAATATGTCAAAGGTGGACGGATAAAAGCTGCATGACTCACCTTAATAGAGAAGCAATATTACCTAAACTGTAAAAGACTACAAAGAGTGTCAGTCCGTTTCTCGGCAGCCAGAGCAAGCACGTTCCCTGAATGACAAAGTAAGGAAACAGTACACGTTTGGCTATTGTATGTACAAGTTAAAATAAAACAACGATAATATACAATGTGTACTCTTCTTACCAAAAGTGAACACAAGACGCCCGCCACAAAGCACGCGATGAATCCCTTGACGCGCGTGCCCCATCCCAGTGTCGATGCTTCATTCGCTGACTAAAACAGCGTTTATATATTCATGTTAACCACAAACAGAGATTCAAATCAATTTGATATTCATAAACAGGAAGATATTAAGCTTTGCTAATGACAGTCGGGTAAGCACATGCAAGCAACAAGTAGCAAAAGTTTAGATCCGAATTCAAAACGATACCCTCATTCTGTAGACATGATTAGAACGAACGTAAACAAACGTGAAAATGTAACGCAGCAACTGCTGTTAAAAGCAACTTACATTACCTGCAGTACGTTGAGGTCATCATTGCCATCTTGGCCGCTCAAAACTTTCTTTAATTTGTCCATAAAGGTTCAGGATGATGGTTTTTAAAAAACAACAATCCAAAAAACACGTCTCAAGCTGAAAAAAGCCTGGCTCGAGGCTACTTCGTTCAAGTAAATATGTATTGATTCGTTCCCTTTCCTGTTTGAAAGTGTAACAGGTGCATACGACAACTTCCGCGTGTAGCCACGGCAACGATTATGCGACGTCATGACGCTCGACGTTCTGAATCGACACAATGGGGCACAGTGTGTTTTGTTTGCTTTCGTTGTTTAATCTTTAATAACGCTCTCATTTGGGATAAAATAGCCATTAAAATGTTTCTAGACGATCCATGTAGAAAAAAAGAGAGGTGTAAAAATTGGTATTGCCATTATTTTACTCATTAAAACTTCAAAAATATAAACATAATATCCTCAAATGAAAGCTTACTTAGATATTTACATTAATGTAACTGAAAAATTACACCACAGTAACTTGTTTATCCACAATTGTATCACTTATGTTTTATGTAATGCTCTAAGACACAACAAATGTTAAATTATAATTGTTATAGAGCACACTATAGTTTTAAAAAACACATCACAGACACTCAATGACGTTTTCAATGTAAATAAAGCCTGCTGCTTTGGATCAAAAAAACTCAAGGACAAATATGATGACAGACAGCACTGGAATAGATTTTATTGGCTGTTTTCAGTTAAAGTTTAGTGAATACTTCACAGGAATGTGATTTTGACCTGTAAGCTCGGTAAGAATTCTGTCAGGATGATCCGTGAAATACTGCATGAACAAATTCACCAAATAGAACTTAAGTGTGGTAAAGAAGCACAAACCTGATGCAGGCCTACACTTTTGTTGATAGCATAACATTAGTTACATGTTTTGAAAACAGAAACAATGCGAGTAGCCTTAGTTTAAATTAATAATATAGTGAGATACATTTTAAAATGAACAACAGTACAACTTCATACAACTTGTGCAGTTTGCTTAAATTTCTGCAGAAAAAAAGATATACACAATAGAAAAGAACATATTTTCTTAATATGATTAAAAAAAAACTATTTTACACATAGTAATCCTTTAGTCTATGTACAAAGATATGCTCTATCAATCTGTTTCTCCTGAATAACCTGATTAATCATATGAACACATTCTTGTAGCGGGTTCTTTATCCATTGCCAGTTATCCAACCTTTTTGTCTGATGTTTTGGTTTGCCATCTATTGTCTAAGAATGGGAGCTGGAAGAGCTCAGGGCACTATTACTCTGGTAGATGTCCAGTACAGGGGCTCTGGCATGGCAACATGCTTTTGACACGTGGGACAGGTCTGCTTGGTCCACAGCCATTCCTCTATGCACTAAATCAGAGGAGCACATATTCAGTTACATTCAGCTGTTTTGTACAGTTGCTTTCAAAGAACAGTATACCCCAGTGAACAAAACACACGGGACAATGGCAGGTACTCCCTAAGATGGTTAGAGAGAATGAGAAAGAAGTCTCAGGAGTAAACAAAGGCACAGCAGCTAAAAAATGCAGATTCTATATATTATCTGAAATGTCCTGGTTTCTGGGCCAGTGCTATTTGGAAATGTATGTTTTCTGAAGTTGAATTTGATCATTTACAATATCCTGGCAACTAGTTTCTAAAGTTTGAACATTTACCTCGCTGTGGAAGCTGTGGGAACAGTGAAGCTCTCTGATAACTCCTCCTCCTTTGCGTAGGTCATCATGGCAGATCAGACACAAACTGTCCGCATCACTCTGCAAAACAAACACCACGTTATATAAACCAACTTGATTATATTTGATCAACATTACAAAAAATGCAAATTCATTTCCCAGTTTTCTATGAAGTAACCCTTTAAATAAACTGATAGTTCTCCCAAAAACAAAAAATGAACAACCCAAGGATCCACATTTCTCCAGCCGTGCCAAAGCACTGTCTGATAACAATAAAATGATCTTCATATATTTATCTAAATGCTCTTGTGATTGTATAACCTATTTGTAAACATTCACATTGTTAAGAAAAATCATATCACACCAACCAGAGACATGACATTGCGGTTCCTAAACCGAGCTTTTCTCTCCAGAGGCTCGTGCACCTCAGGGATGGTTGGAATGGCATGTGGCCGTCGCTCACATGCACTGCTCTTGGTGTGTGCTCCCTCCTCACTATTGGCAACATGACTGCAGCGAGAGCGCGGCCGAGCCTCACCGCTCTGAAGCCAGTGGCTCAGGTACACCGGGCTAGGACTCGTGGTAGCAGCGTGCAAACGGCTCAGATGCATCGCATTCAGCTGAGCCTGAAATTATGCAAAAAAATAAAAATGATAGAAAAAGCATTTGTTTTTAATGAAGTCACTACAGAATAAATTCACCAGTGAAAAGTTTAATTGAAATTTCAAAATGTATTAAATTATATTTGAAATTTTATTTTTGCATTTGCATTGAAGCCAACGGTTTTATTTGAAAATATTGAAAGATATATAGTAAAACATGATATCATATTATCCAGTATGTGAGAATTATATAAAGACCATTTTAAATAAGTTCTCATGTAATACAGAAGTGCATAATCTTACAGTCTTATTGCATTTTAAATTAAATATTCGAAAATGTTCCAACCTCATTTGCATTTTTAAAGCAGACACAGCACAAATAGAAACCCTATCAGTTTTGATTAAAAGGTGAAAGGTAATTTCAGGATAAACTGCTCTTTAGGGTTGCGATTATGCAAAAGTGTCCTGCATTGATCTGTGATATCACTAACCTGTTAATCAAAGTGAAGATTGAAAAGCCCATTTTGTACAGCCTAAATTAGCAGTTTTTCTATACAAAATGTGACATAATAATTTACAATTGGGATTCATTTGTAAAATAATTGGGTTTCATTACTGTAGGGCAAACTGTTAATTTATGAGCGACATCATGTTTTTTTACTTAAGAACCTTTTTGAACAAATCAGTGGTTTTGGAAATAATTATAGCTTCAGTCATAAAAAACTTTACGCAATCACATAAATGAGTTGAGATGGTATGAATATTACTCGTAAGGCGAGAAAGAAAACTTCACAAATACATGCAAGAAAGTGTTACAAAACATTCATACAGTATGCATACAGCTTTCATTTACCTACAGCCTGTAAAAACTGATTATTGGAGTATGTTTGACAGGAAAATACAATTTCTAACAAACTTCTTTCTACATCAATATGTAATGTTTAATTCAGTGTGGTACTTGCTGTTTATTTGTACTTAATTGTGGAATTGCGGTATCTAGCTATTCCTGAGCGAAAAATACATATGACACATAGTTCTAAAATATAATCTACAGAGTTAAAATACAAATGAAAACTAAGAAGGTAAGAGAATTACATTGCTTTAGGAAAAGCCCTATTAAGCAGGTGTGCTTTTAGATACTATTTAAAAAGTGTTAATTGAATCAGCTGCTCGTTGGCTGTCTGGAAGAGAAATCCAGAGCTTGGCACCATAACAACTGGTGTGTTTTCTCTGCTACCATTTAAAAGCCTAAACACACTTATACTGGGTACAAACTGGACATGGAAGTGAAGCTCTGCGACTGGCCAGCGATCGACTTGGAATTGGGACATCCCAACTGCTCTTTCTCTCAGTTTCTGGCTCCTCTTCCTCTTGTTCTTCTTCTTTTTCTTCCTCCTGCTCCTCCACATCTTCCTGCCTTTCGTATCCTCCCTGAAATGTGCTGAAGATTTCATCCTCCTCTTCCTCGTTCTCCATGCTAAATAGCCGTAGTTGTCTCAAGGCTTCGAGACGAATACCTAGGTAGCAACGGCTTGAAGCTTGCGACTGGGTTCTGGACGGGCCTTGGATTGCTGACTAAGCCTCTGTGATTAGATCCCCAGGTTTTCTTATCCCATCTGTTTCCTCTGGAACTCTAAGCCTCACAGAGACGACACAGGGACTGATGCAAGCTCCTTTAACTCCTCAATAATCTGTTTAAGAGAGAGGTGGGGACTTGAAAGAGGAGGGAGGGGATTTTTTCAAAACTCTCTCGAAGGATCGCGCTCCAGACCTGGTCAGAATGTTCTAAATGCTTTGGATACGGCATGTATCCTAATTTTCAGATTTTAAAAAGTCTAGAAAAAACTAGCATAAAAGTAAAACCCATGTTTATTTACCTCTTACAACCTACACACACAAACCGAGTGTGAACTGGATTATCATTTAAGTAGATACTATAAATGTTAAGCACCTTATAGAGTGCATTCGAAGGGGTGTCTAAAATTAGACCCCACTGATACATGTACATTAAGCCAAACAGAGTCAACAATAGATGAAGTCATGATAGGACATTAGATGTTACTAAAATGAAGTGTGACTCATTGGACAGGTAATGCTATAATCTATTGAGCCACTTAGTCTTTGATTATATCAATCTGCCCTTTCTGCCCTTTTTACAAATATCCAAGAACAATCAGAAAAGAAGTTTAGTTTTTGACATTTTTATAGTTTATTGTAACTATAAAGCTACAAGTAACATCATTTTGAGGCACAAAAACCTAAATATGGATTGCCAGTAGATGACAGTGTTGAGCTAAATATTGTTTCCTCACAATTTAGGGACTGTCATAAAAGTCTAAACAAAATATTAACACACAACAAGGCTTCTATTAAAAATAACAAGAGACATTGTAAAAAGAAATAAATGCTAAATTTCCATGTAATGTTTATGGCATATTTAAGGGTTAAGTCTCTTTTAAGAGTGCTTGATTGAGTCCAATAACCAGCTGGGTGAATTCATTGCTGAAAGCCCCCACAAAATCTGCACAGATAATGTTGACGCATGATTTGCCTGGTCCTGGGCACTGCTGCTTGACCCAATTCAGAAGTAGACTATAGGAGCTCAAGGTCATGCTTTGTAACGACTGGCACGGATGAGAAAGAATATACTTGGCATCCTCAGTTAGGTTCAGACCAGCAGCAAAAAAATTCCCTGAAAAACAAATTCAGGGCAAATATTTAGGGAAGGCAAGCTTTAATGAAATATATTTGCTTTATTTCCTACCGACTTCTGAGATAGAATTTCGAAAAGTACGACTACAGTCAAACTCAGGACAGACCTCCAAGACTGTCCTGACTTGGTGTGCTATATACATTTTCTAACTAACCATACATACGTTTCAAAAACCAAATGATCAGAATTATGAAAAAATCTTTATCTGAGAGGAAAAATGCAGCTTTTAAGCTACATTCAACAATTTTATCACTGATCAGTTCATTATCTAGGCTATTTATTCAAATCACACAAGCAATATTATAAAACCTGTTAGCAACACGCTAATTCAATAACGGTGGAAACATGCTTAAGCATGCAATGTTATAATCATACAAGAAGCATGATATTAATTAGGGCCGGGACTTTAACGCGTTAATTTAGATTAATTAATTACACAAACATAACGCGTTACATTTTTTTACGCATTTTAATCGCACTTACGTGGAACGTTTCTCACTGGATGAGTTTCGGCGGACCGATTATACTGAGACACACGCAATTCAGCCAGTCTTATATTTCTCACACTGAAAAGTAAGAGATACTTATAATCACACGGAGTGGAATTTAAAAAGAGCAATAATGACGAATGCGGAAGGTAATCCATTCATTATTTATTTATGTGTATTACTTAATTTTATGATTCC
>JAUMHG010000178.1:56880-76703 GCA_032359395.1 Enteromius anoplus | reverse complement strand
AAAGGTGAAAGTCACCATAGCTTGTAGTATAGACTCCAACCCAACTTTGTAAATAGATTAACGGCGATAATTTTTTTTTGCACGATAAGAGTCTCGCGTTAGCGCAGCGCGTTAACGCCGATAACGGCCCACCACTAATATATATATATAGCCTCCACGTAGGCTTACTACATTTTCCAGCAATCTATAACCTCTGCAGAGGTTAATTTGAAACCTCCGCGAAGGTTCCTTCACAGCCTCCATGTAGGCTTACTACATTTTCCAGCAATTTATAACCTCCGCAGAGATCAATTTAAAACCTCTGCGAAGGTTTGTTCCCAGCCTCCGCGTAGGTTCACTATATATTTCCCAGTAATCTTTAACCTCCGCAGAGGTCCATTAAACTTCCGCAAAGGCCTTCTTATTGCGCCCAACCCTACTATGTTTATACTTGTCTTAACTTATTTCATGATTTCTCCTAATCCCTTTCTCTGCTTCTCCACAGGTTCCCGGACACCCGTATAAAAAAAAAAACAAGACACAGCATCCTCTCAATGCATTTTTTTGGTCGCTTACATTTGGCTGCTATCTCTAAAGCTCTTTTTGGGGGCAGTCAGTGAACGAGCCGAACACCGAACCCTCACCCTTGCTAGGGTTATTTCCCCTAGGGTTCGGAGTCCGCCGTTCTCCCGGCTCGCTCCCCAGACAGCTCGCCACATTGGCTCTATTTTCTATTACTAGGAAATGTGAACTCTTGAAAGTTTATGTTCGAGAGGATCGTGAACGCAGTAATCACAAGCAGTAATTATACATGGCTGGCAGCCGGTTCCCTAATCAATCTCTTCCAATCAAATCGCTTTCCCCTTACTATAAATTCGCCCCAATTCCATGTTCCCACATCTCGCTTTGAACGCATCCCTCCTCCTCCCCTTCTCCATTCTTTTCCATCCCAGGTGGCAGTCGGTGAACGAGCCGTAACCATTGAGAATTTTTAATTAAAACATATTACAAACTTTTTATTAGGACCCTAAAGAATCATATTAACTTATGGAAAATTGGGACTAGATGACCCCTTTAAAAAAACGATCTGTCGCATACGTTTTGGTGTATCGCAAAAAAGTCCTGCCCTTAAGCTGTTTCCATACATAATTCCCCTACTGTGCAAATCATATCCAAATAGTCTGTTCTTAATCCATTTTATTAAAAAAATATAATAAATTATACACGGCTGGCAGCCGGTTCCCTAATCAATCTCTTCCAATCAAATCGCTTTCCCCTTACTATAAATTTGCCCCAATTCCATGTTCCCACATCTCGCTTTGAACGCATCCCTTCTCCTTCCCTTCTCGATTCTTTTCCATCCCGGGGGCAGTCGGTGAACGAGCCGAACAACAAACTGTGCACCGTGGCGCTAGAGAGTATGACAAGACACGCTGATGCAGTGAACACAAACCCCGGAGGGTGGATTTATTTACAGGCTCAGTTGAGTACAACACGGTGGTGATGGTGGCGGTGAAAGTGCTTGGCATGCTCGTGAATTCCTCTTTCTTCCCCCAGGTTGCGGTGATGAGTGCTCCAGTGATCCAATAGTGAAGATCCGGGCTCGTCGCTCACGGCGTATCGTCTAGGGAAAGCAGAAATCAGGTAAGTCATACACCAAAGCAGAATGGAGTCGTTGCTCAACACTTCCTGGTTTTTGAGCGTCTTTTATATTGGTCCGGCCGTGAGCGATTGGCCCGGATTGATGCGTTCCAGGTGTTCGGCACCCATCACACTCCCTCCCTCTAAGCGGCATCCTGGTCCTGGAGAAAAGGATGAGAGGGGATGAAAGGGGTGGGTGGGGAGTGACCCCTAACAGACCTGCGTAAGGTGTCCCAAGCCGCAAGAGGCCGTCTGCGTTGGAGTTTGCAGATCCAGACCGGTGGCTCACGTCGAAGTGGAAGTCCTGGAGCATCAGGAACCATCGGGTTACCCGGGCCATGCTCTGCAGGGGGCGTGGTCTGTAAAGAGAGTGAATTTTCTTTCAAGTAAGTAATACCTGAGCTCCAGGACTGCCCCCTTGAGGGCGAAGGCCTCTTTCTCCACCGCGGCATAGTTCTTCTCTGCTGGGGTCAGCTTACGGCTGATGTAGACGGCTGATGTCTTCCCCTTGGTGGTCCTGGGAGAGCACGGCTCCGAGTCCCGTATCGAAGGCGTCGGTCTGCACCAGGAAGGGCGGGTTGAAGTCCGGGCCAGGGAGTACTGGCTCCGACGTCAGAGACGTCTTCAGGGCTAGGAAGGACTCCTCAGCCTGGTCCATCCACTGGATCCGTTCTGGTTGCCCCTTCCTGGTCAGGTCTGAAAGGGGGGCAGCTAGGGAGGAGAAGCTGGGGATAAAACAGTTATAATACCCCGCCAACCCCAAGAAGGCTCGTACCTGGGACTTTGTGGTGGGTCGTGAGGCATCCTGGACAGCTTGGACTTTTTTTTCCTGAGGTTTCACGAGTCCTCTTCCTATGACAAAGCCCAGGTACTTAAATTCTGACCTGGCAAGATGGCATTTGCGGGGGTTGGCGGTCAATCCAGTCCTCCTGAGCTCAGACAGAACCCTCTGCAGTCGTTCCAGATATTCCTCCCATGCCTCCGAGTGGATTACGACATCATCTTTGTACGCGGCGGCGTAGTCCTGGTGAGGCCGAAGGATCACATCCATGAGCCGCTGGAACGTTGCCGGTGCCCTGTCGAGGCCAAAGGGAAGGGTCCGATATTGCCAGTGTCCTGATGGAGTCAAGAATGTGGTCTTCGCCTTGGTTGTCTGACAGAGGGTCCTGCCAATAACCCTTCGTCAAGTCCAGAGTAGTGATGTATCAGGACCTCCCCAACCGTTCCAGCAGCTCATCCACCCGGGGCATGGGATAGCCGTCGAATTGCAAGACTTCGTTCAGTCGCCAGTAGTCGTTGCAAGACCTGAGGGTTCCATCTGGCTTCGGGACCAGGACAGTAGGGCTAGACCACGGGCTGCGAGATGGTTCTATTACACCCAGCTTGAGCATTTGTTGGACCTCCTCCTTAACAGCTAGGGCCGCTGCAGTCCCGGTCCCCGACCCAGCGTTTCAGCAGATTCACGTGGTAGATTTTGGTAGCCCTTCTCCGTCCTGGCTGTAGGACCCCTTAATTCACTGGGCCTACCCGTTCCTCAATGGTATAGGGACCCTGCCATTGGGCCAGGAATATACAGGTGGCGTTGGGGACCAGGACCATTACCCTGTCTCCAGGCTGGAACTCCCGCGGTTGGGCCGCCCGGTTGTAGTGGCGTTGCTGGGCTTGAACCAGGTGTTCCCGGACTAATGGCATGACTTTATCGATCTTCTCCCGCATGTCCTTCACGTGTTCAATAACAGTGTGGGGTGCCGGCTGCTGCTCCATTGCCTCCCTGGCCACATCCAGCAGCCCCCGTGGCTGACGATCGAACAGGAGTTCAAATTCCAAAAAGCACATATGGAAGCAACTGGTCCCAGTCTTTTCAGTCTTCAGAAGGGACTCTCCTGAGCATTTGTTTCAGTGTCTGATTAAATCTTTCCACCAAGCCGTCAGTTTGGGGGTGATAAACGGAGGTTTTGATCTGTTGGACTTTCAGCAGCCGGCACAAGTCAGCCATTAGTCGGGACATGAAGGGGGTTCCCTGGTCAGTCAGGATCGCTGATGGTATCTCTATGCGACTAGCCAGCAGGAACAGCTCCTGTGCAATTGCCTTCGACGTCACCTTGCGGAGGGGGATGGCTTCCGGGTATCTAGTCGGGTAGTCTACAATTACCAAGATGTGCTCGTGACCTCGACTGGACTTCGGCAGAGGCCGAATGATGCACTCCGATGATGGGCAGAGGAATGAGTGGACTGGGGGGAGGTTTAATCGGTGATGTACATTGGCAGATGTACTTCGGCCTCCAGGCTTGGCCAGTGGAACCGGTCTCTTATTCGTTGTGTCGTGTTCTGGGCTCCAAGATGACCGGTCATGGGATGGGCGTGTGCCAGCTCCATTACTGTCTCGGTTTTGCTACTTGGCACCACTATTAACCGTTTTTCCTCCCCCCTCCTCTGCGCGATGCAGTACAACAGGCCGTTTTGGACAATGAAGTGCGGGAGAGGGGCTGGAAAGACTTTGCGGTCCTCAATGGTCCGTACTTGTTTCCAGCAATGCTTCAACCTGTCATCCTCCCACTGGGCTACTCCGAATGCTCCCCCTCCCATGACCTGGTGGAACACATCAAAGAAGACATTAGAATCAAGAGAGGGGGGCTCACTGTCTCTTCCGCTGTCCCTGGTGGCGAGCGCAGGTCTAGCTCCCCGGAATGGCCGTCGGTGTCTCCAGCAAGGTGGTCGAGCAGGCTGCGCGGTCGTCGTGAGAGCTTTTTCAAACCCCGGCCAGTCACGTCCCAGCAATACGGCTACTGGTAAGTCCTTAACAACACCAATAATCTCCTGAACGTCTCCGCTTCGGATAGAAACTGCACATGTCGGCACCTGTTGAGTATCACCATGAACACACGTTACAGGGACAGTAGCTTTTAGTGCTGGCCGGGGTCCTATGACATCGGGCCTCATGAGCGTGGTGCTGCTCCAAGAATCCAAGATCGCCTTATAACTCCTTCCATGTACTTCTACAGTTATCCGAGGAGACATCTGTGGAACATCCCGAAGTACCGCGCAGCCAGCCATCCATCCAGCGTCGGTCCTGGACCACCCTCCGGGGAAAAGGCGGCGCTCTCTTCCCAGTGTCAAAATGAAAGGCAGTGTCCGCCAAGTCCATTGCCTCTATCAGCTCGTTGACAGTACGGGCAAACCTCATGCTCGCCGCATATTACTGGGCAGGATGCGCAGCATTTTATCCACCACTTGCTGGACGTTAGATGCGTCTTCCAACAACCAATGCTCGGCTAGCCGCATTAGCTTGGCGGCTTGGTCGCGGGGTGGTAAACGGGTTTTATACTCCCAGTCAGTAGTTGATGATAAACCCAGCCGAGCAAGGATTTCTATTTTTAACTGATTATAATCATTAATTTGTGCTGCTGAAAGTGAAAAATAAGCCCTCTGGGCTTCACCTGAAAGAAGTGGTGCTAGCGCGCCTGCCCAGGCATCTGTTGGCCATCTTTCCGCAGTTGCAATCGCCTCAAACATCTGCAGATAGGACTCCACGTCATCATCAGCTGTTAGTTTCGGTAACAGGCGAGCGGCGGCAATACGGGGATCTGGCAGTGAGGTAGATTGGGCGGTGGCAAAACGCATCTCAGTCATTCGCTCCTCCAGCGTGGCTTGCCTCTCAGCCATATGCTCAAAATAGCGCTGTTTGCGGACGCTGATTTCCGTGAGCTGTTTCAGAAATTCCTCCATGGTCCAGATGAAAAGGGAGAGCAGCGCGAGCCTGTTAGATGGGGAGAGAAAAAAACAAGTTGAAGTTGACGGAGTTCTGAGGTTGTGTTCTGATTGTGATTTCCTGATGTGTTTGTCACTCTCTAGGCAGGTGTAATGCCCACATTCTCAACCAGTGTGGCGCTAGAGAGTATGACAAGACATGCTGATGCAGTGAACACAAACCCTGAAGGGTGGATTTATCAGAGTACAACACAGTGGTGATGGTGGCGATGAAAGTGCTTGGCGTGCTCCTGAATTCCTCTTTCTTCCCCCAGCTTGTGGTGATAAGTGCTCCAGTGATCCAATAGTGAAGATCCGGGCTCGTCGCTCATGGTGTATCGTCTTGAGAAAGCAGAAATCAGGTTAGTCATACACCAAAGCAGTCGTTGCTGAGTCTTTGCTCAACACTTCCTGTTTGTGAGGGTCTTTTATATTGGTCCGGCCGTGAGCGATTGGCCCGGATTGATGCATTCCAGGTGTTGCTCCTTAATTTCCAGGACGACGCTGATCGGCGCCCATCACAGAACCCTTTCCCTCGCTACGGTTATTTCCCCTAGGGTTCTGAGTCCGCCGTTCTCCCGGCTCGCTCCCCAGACAGCTCACCAAATTCGCTCTATTTTCTATTACTAGGAAACGTAAACTCTTGAAATGATTAAAAATCTCTATGGTATTCTGTGTTTCAGTCAATAAATGTTAGTATAAACAGTACCCTGTCTGTTCAGTGCTTGCTATTTGACATGAAATGGTATGTAGGTATGTGATAATAAAAAAAAAATACACTAAAGATGAACAGTGTCCCAAAGGGAACTTCATGCTTCACTCCATAGTCATGTTACAATAAAAACAATTGACTGAAATGCTTCAAAAAACAATTTACGTTTCTATTCCCCATAGACCTAAAGGGCCATAATCTGCCCTGTGGATGTTTAATGCATTCTGGAGGGAGAATACATTTAAACAAAAAGGTTCTAGGCCAGGATGATCTACCACACATTGTGGATTTTCTAGTTGTTGTAATCTTCTTACTACCTTCAAAATATGCAAAAGGTAAGCAACCTGAGATATTTAGAAGATGACTGCATGATAGCAATACAACTTTGTACTGTACCTGTGCTATCTCCCTGCAGCATATATTTTCGGGCTCTGTAGGCATTTGGTCACAATTTCCACAAAGACACCTGTAACAGGAATGACAATGTAGTGACAACACCGCAGATGCACTTGCAATGTTTTGTTAGTAATTCATGCACTCGTCACTGAATGCTAGACACATTATTCTTGCCGTGACCTAAGGTCAATATTACTTTTTATGTAGCACTGCATAGTTAACATGCATAACTCACAAGCCAACATTTACTGTGTGGCGGGTATCTCGATGGACAATCAGCATCACCCTGGCAACCAACAACCTGCACCTGGACTCACTCAGCACGGGCCAATCGTTCACGGTTGGATCCAAATATAAGCTGGCTTCCCAGCCTAGAAGACTGAGAACTATCTCCGATGGTCTGTGAACTGACCTGCTATCTCTTTCGTTGCCTCCACAGAATCGCCGTGACCCATTGGCTTCCACTTCCTGGTTTCTTCACTCGGGGTAAAAGCACGTCCTTGCACCTACCCCTTTCACTGAAGAGCACTGGAATCTACGCGAGGAGAAGAGGAGTCACCACCGCACCACTCACTGAAGACGCTGCCACCACCTGCATTTCTGTCTGTTTACCTGTTTTCTTGAATAAATATCACCCTCCGGGGCACAATCCAGTCTTGCTCTCACGTGTAGTTCCTCTCCAGGCCACAGTGGTGGAGAATGCGGGCCGGTTGATCAGGCCTGAGGACACCATAGAGCAAGACACATCATTGTTTACACTGCCATTTTGCCCCATCACTCACTTCCGATTTCGGTTTCAGGCGCGAGCTCCTTCCCTCAGCGATGGAGGACCTTGTAAAGCTGCTCACAAAGGTTAGCGTCCGCCAGCAGCACTGTTTTGAGATCCTCACTGATCAACAGACTATAATTCAAGGATATTTAGCGGAGCTTCGGATGCCGGCTGCACAAAACATCCCGCTGCCGCACCTGCGAGTGACAGCCGGTCGACTGCTACCCAAACTAACCGCAAATGATGATATTGAGGCTTACCTTAAAATGTTCGAATCTGTTGCTAATACAGAAGGCTGGGCTAGAGGTACCTGGGCTGCGGTGCTGGCTCCGTTGTTGTCTGGTGAGTCCCAACGAGCATATTTTTCATTACCTGCATCTTCTCAATAATTATAATGAACTGAGAAGAGAAATTTTAGGTCGACTGGGGCTTTCAGCCAGTCCAGCTGCCCAGCGATTTCATGAATGGTAATACAGACCTCGTTTGCCAGCCCGTGCTCAAGCCACAGATCTGATGCGGTTAGCGGAACCCACTGTCGTCGCCGAACTGGTAGTAGTCGACCGAGTGCTGAGAGCGCTGCCCCGCTCGATGTGTCTGGTGATAAGTGTCTGATTAAATCTTTCCACCAAGCCGTCAGTTTGGGGGTGATAAACGGAGGTTTTGATCTGTTGGACTTTCAGCAGCCGGCACAAGTCAGCCATTAGTCGGGACATGAAGGGGGTTCCCTGGTCAGTCAGGATCGCTGATGGTATCTCTATGCGACTAGCCAGCAGGAACAGCTCCTGTGCAATTGCCTTCGACGTCACCTTGCGGAGGGGGATGGCTTCCGGGTATCTAGTCGGGTAGTCTACAATTACCAAGATGTGCTCGTGACCTCGACTGGACTTCGGCAGAGGCCGAATGATGCACTCCGATGATGGGCAGAGGAATGAGTGGACTGGGGGGAGGTTTAATCGGTGATGTACATTGGCAGATGTACTTCGGCCTCCAGGCTTGGCCAGTGGAACCGGTCTCTTATTCGTTGTGTCGTGTTCTGGGCTCCAAGATGACCGGTCATGGGATGGGCGTGTGCCAGCTCCATTACTGTCTCGGTTTTGCTACTTGGCACCACTATTAACCGTTTTTCCTCCCCCCTCCTCTGCGCGATGCAGTACAACAGGCCGTTTTGGACAATGAAGTGCGGGAGAGGGGCTGGAAAGACTTTGCGGTCCTCAATGGTCCGTACTTGTTTCCAGCAATGCTTCAACCTGTCATCCTCCCACTGGGCTACTCCGAATGCTCCCCCTCCCATGACCTGGTGGAACACATCAAAGAAGACATTAGAATCAAGAGAGGGGGGCTCACTGTCTCTTCCGCTGTCCCTGGTGGCGAGCGCAGGTCTAGCTCCCCGGAATGGCCGTCGGTGTCTCCAGCAAGGTGGTCGAGCAGGCTGCGCGGTCGTCGTGAGAGCTTTTTCAAACCCCGGCCAGTCACGTCCCAGCAATACGGCTACTGGTAAGTCCTTAACAACACCAATAATCTCCTGAACGTCTCCGCTTCGGATAGAAACTGCACATGTCGGCACCTGTTGAGTATCACCATGAACACACGTTACAGGGACAGTAGCTTTTAGTGCTGGCCGGGGTCCTATGACATCGGGCCTCATGAGCGTGGTGCTGCTCCAAGAATCCAAGATCGCCTTATAACTCCTTCCATGTACTTCTACAGTTATCCGAGGAGACATCTGTGGAACATCCCGAAGTACCGCGCAGCCAGCCATCCATCCAGCGTCGGTCCTGGACCACCCTCCGGGGAAAAGGCGGCGCTCTCTTCCCAGTGTCAAAATGAAAGGCAGTGTCCGCCAAGTCCATTGCCTCTATCAGCTCGTTGACAGTACGGGCAAACCTCATGCTCGCCGCATATTACTGGGCAGGATGCGCAGCATTTTATCCACCACTTGCTGGACGTTAGATGCGTCTTCCAACAACCAATGCTCGGCTAGCCGCATTAGCTTGGCGGCTTGGTCGCGGGGTGGTAAACGGGTTTTATACTCCCAGTCAGTAGTTGATGATAAACCCAGCCGAGCAAGGATTTCTATTTTTAACTGATTATAATCATTAATTTGTGCTGCTGAAAGTGAAAAATAAGCCCTCTGGGCTTCACCTGAAAGAAGTGGTGCTAGCGCGCCTGCCCAGGCATCTGTTGGCCATCTTTCCGCAGTTGCAATCGCCTCAAACATCTGCAGATAGGACTCCACGTCATCATCAGCTGTTAGTTTCGGTAACAGGCGAGCGGCGGCAATACGGGGATCTGGCAGTGAGGTAGATTGGGCGGTGGCAAAACGCATCTCAGTCATTCGCTCCTCCAGCGTGGCTTGCCTCTCAGCCATATGCTCAAAATAGCGCTGTTTGCGGACGCTGATTTCCGTGAGCTGTTTCAGAAATTCCTCCATGGTCCAGATGAAAAGGGAGAGCAGCGCGAGCCTGTTAGATGGGGAGAGAAAAAAACAAGTTGAAGTTGACGGAGTTCTGAGGTTGTGTTCTGATTGTGATTTCCTGATGTGTTTGTCACTCTCTAGGCAGGTGTAATGCCCACATTCTCAACCAGTGTGGCGCTAGAGAGTATGACAAGACATGCTGATGCAGTGAACACAAACCCTGAAGGGTGGATTTATCAGAGTACAACACAGTGGTGATGGTGGCGATGAAAGTGCTTGGCGTGCTCCTGAATTCCTCTTTCTTCCCCCAGCTTGTGGTGATAAGTGCTCCAGTGATCCAATAGTGAAGATCCGGGCTCGTCGCTCATGGTGTATCGTCTTGAGAAAGCAGAAATCAGGTTAGTCATACACCAAAGCAGTCGTTGCTGAGTCTTTGCTCAACACTTCCTGTTTGTGAGGGTCTTTTATATTGGTCCGGCCGTGAGCGATTGGCCCGGATTGATGCATTCCAGGTGTTGCTCCTTAATTTCCAGGACGACGCTGATCGGCGCCCATCACAGAACCCTTTCCCTCGCTACGGTTATTTCCCCTAGGGTTCTGAGTCCGCCGTTCTCCCGGCTCGCTCCCCAGACAGCTCACCAAATTCGCTCTATTTTCTATTACTAGGAAACGTAAACTCTTGAAATGATTAAAAATCTCTATGGTATTCTGTGTTTCAGTCAATAAATGTTAGTATAAACAGTACCCTGTCTGTTCAGTGCTTGCTATTTGACATGAAATGGTATGTAGGTATGTGATAATAAAAAAAAAATACACTAAAGATGAACAGTGTCCCAAAGGGAACTTCATGCTTCACTCCATAGTCATGTTACAATAAAAACAATTGACTGAAATGCTTCAAAAAACAATTTACGTTTCTATTCCCCATAGACCTAAAGGGCCATAATCTGCCCTGTGGATGTTTAATGCATTCTGGAGGGAGAATACATTTAAACAAAAAGGTTCTAGGCCAGGATGATCTACCACACATTGTGGATTTTCTAGTTGTTGTAATCTTCTTACTACCTTCAAAATATGCAAAAGGTAAGCAACCTGAGATATTTAGAAGATGACTGCATGATAGCAATACAACTTTGTACTGTACCTGTGCTATCTCCCTGCAGCATATATTTTCGGGCTCTGTAGGCATTTGGTCACAATTTCCACAAAGACACCTGTAACAGGAATGACAATGTAGTGACAACACCGCAGATGCACTTGCAATGTTTTGTTAGTAATTCATGCACTCGTCACTGAATGCTAGACACATTATTCTTGCCGTGACCTAAGGTCAATATTACTTTTTATGTAGCACTGCATAGTTAACATGCATAACTCACAAGCCAACATTTACTGTGTGGCGGGTATCTCGATGGACAATCAGCATCACCCTGGCAACCAACAACCTGCACCTGGACTCACTCAGCACGGGCCAATCGTTCACGGTTGGATCCAAATATAAGCTGGCTTCCCAGCCTAGAAGACTGAGAACTATCTCCGATGGTCTGTGAACTGACCTGCTATCTCTTTCGTTGCCTCCACAGAATCGCCGTGACCCATTGGCTTCCACTTCCTGGTTTCTTCACTCGGGGTAAAAGCACGTCCTTGCACCTACCCCTTTCACTGAAGAGCACTGGAATCTACGCGAGGAGAAGAGGAGTCACCACCGCACCACTCACTGAAGACGCTGCCACCACCTGCATTTCTGTCTGTTTACCTGTTTTCTTGAATAAATATCACCCTCCGGGGCACAATCCAGTCTTGCTCTCACGTGTAGTTCCTCTCCAGGCCACAGTGGTGGAGAATGCGGGCCGGTTGATCAGGCCTGAGGACACCATAGAGCAAGACACATCATTGTTTACACTGCCATTTTGCCCCATCACTCACTTCCGATTTCGGTTTCAGGCGCGAGCTCCTTCCCTCAGCGATGGAGGACCTTGTAAAGCTGCTCACAAAGGTTAGCGTCCGCCAGCAGCACTGTTTTGAGATCCTCACTGATCAACAGACTATAATTCAAGGATATTTAGCGGAGCTTCGGATGCCGGCTGCACAAAACATCCCGCTGCCGCACCTGCGAGTGACAGCCGGTCGACTGCTACCCAAACTAACCGCAAATGATGATATTGAGGCTTACCTTAAAATGTTCGAATCTGTTGCTAATACAGAAGGCTGGGCTAGAGGTACCTGGGCTGCGGTGCTGGCTCCGTTGTTGTCTGGTGAGTCCCAACGAGCATATTTTTCATTACCTGCATCTTCTCAATAATTATAATGAACTGAGAAGAGAAATTTTAGGTCGACTGGGGCTTTCAGCCAGTCCAGCTGCCCAGCGATTTCATGAATGGTAATACAGACCTCGTTTGCCAGCCCGTGCTCAAGCCACAGATCTGATGCGGTTAGCGGAACCCACTGTCGTCGCCGAACTGGTAGTAGTCGACCGAGTGCTGAGAGCGCTGCCCCGCTCGATGAGGCAGACTGTCGGCATGAGAGGCCCAAGGACCCTGGCTGAACTCATCAAATCGATTGAGCTGGCGGATGCTTCCGGGACACCGGGGAGTGAGTGCCGCCATTTCCCCGGAGGGTGAACCAGGAGCGACGGCCGCCGGAGGGCACCCAGCGACCGATACACAGGCCGTCCAGCCCCCGCGACGAGCCAATGCCCACCGACCCACCCACTCTGCCGAAGAAGACATGGATGGCAGGTTGTGTGGTTCACCAGAGGACCCCTAGTGGCGCTCCGAAGACCACGGTGAAAATCAAAGGTCGACTATATAGAGCGCTACTGGACTCGGGAAGCGCTATCTCCCTCGTCTGCCCTGCCATGATGGGACCCCGGCCAGTATCCAAATCAAGCATGCCCATTACATGTGTACATGGAGATACACATCAGGTACACACTAATATGCTTACCTTTCATAAAGGTCAAGAAACCTGGACCCTGGAGGTGGGAGTACTCAAAGACCTACCGGTTCCCTTGTTGTTGGGTCGTGACTGGCCGGGGTTCGAGGCCGCCTTCGCCACAGCCACACAGCCTGCCTGGCCACAGTGCCGCCCAACGCCGTCGCGGGGGGTCGGAAAGCCAGTCCAGTCTGCTGACGACCGACAGTGGGAGAGATGGTGAGTCCCCCTCTCATGATACTAACCTCTTCCATGATGTCTTCCAACAGGTCACGGGAGGGGGCAATTTTGGAAGAACACAAAAGGAGGATGATCGGCTGAAACATTGTTAGAGCCAAGTACAGATCCTGGAGGGCCAGGAGGTCCTCCCAGCCCCTCACCCTCTCCCACACTTCGTCGTCGAGAACGGTCTGTTGTACTGTGTCGCGGAGCGGCGGGGGGAGGTTAAACATCTCCTCATCGTCCCAAGGTCCAAGACGGAGACTCTGCTGGAGTTGGCCGACTCACACCTCATGGCTGGGCATCTCGGGGTCCAAAACACAGTGCAGCGTATTCGGGAAAGGTTACACTGGCCCGGCTTAGAAGGAGAAGTGAAGAGGTTTTGCCAGGCCTGTCCCATATGCCAGCGAACCTCTCCGAGGAAACCTGCCCGCTCTTTCCGCTTCCCATCATCCGGGTGCCCTTTGAGCGGATCGGGATGGACATCGTAGGGCCGTTGCCGAGGTCTGGTCTGGGACACAAGCACATACTACGCCACCCAGTACCCAGAGGAAGTCCCCCTTCGCCAAGCCACCGCCAAGAACATCGCTCGTGAGCTGTTCCTGCTCTCCAGCCGGGTGGGCCTTCCGTCTGAGATACTGACCGACCAGGGAACCCCATTCATGTCCCGGCTAATGGCTGACCTCTTCCGGCTGCTGAAAGTGAAGCAAGTGAGAACATCAGTGTACCACCCCCAGACCGACGGGCTCGTCGAGAGGTTCTACCAAACATTAAAGCAGATGTTGCCTTATGTTTTGTTTGGCATCCGGGAGGTGCCTCAAGCCTCCACTGGGTTCACACCCTTCAAACTCCTGTTTGGTCGGCATATAAGCTGGCTTCCCAGCCCAGAAGACTGAGAACTATCTCAGATGGTCTGTGAACTTACCTGCTGTCTCTTTTGTTGCCTCCACAGAATCGCCGTGACCAATTGGCCTCCACTTCCTGGTTTCTTCACAGAAATGAAACGGTTAAACTATCAAAATACAAACACAGAGACACTCATACACACAGAAATGAAATGGTTGAAGTATTAAATTAAGATTGACATAAAGATACACACACATTCACTGGCATACATTCACACACATTGTTTTGTAATGTTAAATATTTAAATAAATGATGTCATAATACAGATTTTATAATGCAAACAGGAACAGCAGTTTCTATGGCTTTAATCAGTACATTTGTGGTCTTCCACTGCCATCTAGTGGTTATAAAGTGTAATTGTTTACAGAAGCCTGTTGAAGTGTTATAACTATTGTAGTATTGTTTGTCTAAACTGTTTGATTGACATCGTCAATCTCAGAGGCAAAGTAGGTTTAGGAGATTTATGATTATGTACAGATATATTTTGTAAGTGAATGTATGAGGCATGTAATATTAATTTTTTTTAAATGATTGTGTTTAACTTTAGCTTACACAATGTAAATGTACATACACAGTCATAAATTTTGTTGTAGATAAAGATGTTTTATTTAAATAATAGGTAAATGCGTACGTTTAGTTATCTGTTATCAATATCGTTTTCAGATTTTAGTGTAATTATATTGTGTGTTTTTTATTCCATTTACTAGAGGGCGCGGGCGCGATTTACTACAGGAGAGAAGGCGTTTCCTTTTTTCAAAGACAGGACACCATTTTGTCTTTTACTTCGAGGAGGTACACGGTGTAGTAGAGCAAAAGAACGAAGGATCACCACAATTTTGAACAGCGCATTTGGAAAGATGAGTTCCCCGTCTGCGAAAAAATTGAAGTTCGACGACAAAAGTGACTGTGTGTGTGGGTATGTCCACAATGTCAGTCCACTAAAGACCGGCGTTAAGACGTCGAAAAAATATTTTAATGCTGTGCTGCAGGTGGATCGCGATGAATTTCAAAATGTGGTTGTTTTTGCCGCCGAAAAACACACTTCATTTGTGCAGGCAAACAAAAACCAAATCCCCGTGAAACTCAAGATGTTCAAGCGTGGAGTTAGTAAGTATGATTTAGTTATTTTTTTGTAGTATTTTTGAAGGGGTTGGGCAGTGGCGATTTATTTGTAATTTAGTTGATGTAATAATGTTAGTTTTTGCTGTAACTCTGTGTTTAAATAATTTCTAATTAGACTTTAGTGAGAATATTACATGTAGCAAGTACAAAACAGTTTAATTAACGTTGTTTAGTGCAGGCATGAAAACCCCTCATCTCTCGGGGAAATTGGCATAGAACAGGTGAATCACATGAATCGTGTAGATCTGATAAGTAAAGTTAATTATTTTCGAGGGAGTGAGGGGTTTTGGAAAAGTCAGTCTTTGATGGTATTTTTTATTGTGGTAAAATGTAATACTGTGTAGATTTGAGACATTTTAAGTCGTGTAAGCTGAACGTTTGGCTTTCGTAAACCGTGCGCGCCATGCACTGACATTCAGGGTGCTATTTGTTCTTTTGAGAAAATCCGCGTGGGAGAAAAAGACAGGGGAAAGATGTACAATTGAAATTCATAGTGTTTATGTGTCCAAAAGCTTATGGGCCGTTTGTATGCAGTTCTGTTTTTTTAATACATCACTTTTGTAAGATCCAAAGCAGTTTTGTAACTGATAGCGCCTGTAGTAGCAGCAGAAGCTACAGAGGCGCGAGCGCCCACGCGGTTTAAAATCAGAAGCGACACGCGTTGCGTTTTTACACGCTTCTTCTGAACGTATTCTTAAGAGAGCAAGTTACCTTTGATGCTAAAGTATCGTTAACGCTAATATATAGAATATAAGACATATACTGTTAGTTCCATTTGTAGGAGAATTTTATGCTGAATTTAAACGGTAATGAATTCTGTGGGGTTTGAAGAAAATGTAATGTAACAAGTTGTGTCTTCAATTACTGTTGCCATAAAATTAGAAGAAAAGTAAGAATATTTTTAAATGAGTAATTAGTAATATATTATGTTCATCGAGTTAGTAAGTAGTTCAACTCTGATTAGTGGTTATTAATATGATTTTTTGTTTGTACAGGTAAAGGTGGTGATGAATACGATATTCAATGTGGAAGTAATACTGACATTTCTGTGGTGGAAAAGGTCAGTTTCGTATCTAAAGTTCCACCCTTGAAGCTGCGGACGATTTCGGAGGTGAAGGAAATGGCTCCGAAGCAAAATGTAAGTTATTTTGTGCTGTGTGTGTCAGTTTGGTTTATTGGTGATAATTTGTGTATTTTAGTGATTGTGTATTTAGTGGTTATTTTTTATATAGAAATATAATTTTTTTGAGGGGTGGCAAGTAAAATTCATTTTTGGGCTATGAAAATGTGAAGAGTTGTTGTCTGAAGGGCTATCAGAGATTTAGAAATGTTAAGAGTGTTTTATTTTAAATGTGATTTATCTGTTTTGTGGGTGAAAAACTATATATGTTTATGTAACCAATGTTGTTGGGTTTTTGTTTTGGTATCCTTTTTTTACTTAATGTGTTTTTTATTTCAGGTGGCTGCTGTCAAGGTGAAGGTGGTGCATGTCGGGTCTTACAGTGAAACGGTTGAAATCAGAGGAGTACCTATGGAAATGCAAACTTGTTACATCGCTGATCAGACGGGCCACGTTAAGCTTCAGTTGTGGGACAAACAGTTGGGAGCACTGGACAACGGGAGGTGTTATCAGATTACCAATTTGTCCACCAGGGATTTTGGAGGTCTTCTGTACTTGATTGCAACAAGAGCTACAGAAATGGAAAGTGTGGCAGATCTGTCTGGTATACCCCCAGATTTGCCGTTTAAAATTGATGAAGAACTAACAACGTTGACTGCTAATATTTTTGTGCAGAAGTTAGCATTCGTTCTTGTTGTAGGAAGTGTCATGCCTGGCGGGACAATTTTGATGCCAAAGCAAAATACCATCGTTGTGTGAGATGTAAGCTTCTACAAAATGTTGCTAGTTTTCAGCCAAGTGCCACTGCAAAAATGTCTGTAGTTGGTGAATCTGGAGAAGACGACTTGACCCTGTCTAACTCAGTTTTGAAAGGGTATTTGCAGGAAGAGGGCCTGGTGAAGTTGCTGGCGGATGCACAGTCTGTAGAGGAACATTTATTAGAAATGGGAACGTGTTGTTTTAAGATTCGCAACAATGTTGTGACAGCATTTTGTCCAAAAAAGTCTGAACATCAAGGTGATCCAGAATGTGTTAATTTGGGGAGGCAGCCAATTTGCTTGGAGGTGATGCGGAAGGTGAGACAGAAGGCTGGTTTGATGAGTGTGCGGACACGGGGAAGTAAGGTTTTGTTGGCTAAGGCTTGTTGCAATGTCAAAGCTGTCAATGTTGAAGTGCATTGCCCTTTTAATTAATTGCCAGCTTTAGTAGATTTCTCCAACTTCTTCCAACTAGAAATCTATTTAAGTTGGCAAGCGATTGAAAGGGCACTGCACTGCATGTCGGTTCATTTTTTTTGTATGGGGTGTGTTATTTAAAACAGTAGTGTTTTTTTATTAGGCGTTTTTATTTAAGAATTTCTATTTCTATTTAAAAAATATTAAAGTTTCTATAAAACAGTTTTTTATTTCAATTTTTCTAAACATGCTCATTAATAACTTCATTTGAAGAAATATTTTATTTTATATCTTTACATGAAATGGTGTTATAAATATTGTTAATATTGCATACATTTATATAGTTTTTTGGTGTGTTTGCTGAGCAATAGTTATTTAATAGTGTTAAATGTAGCTTTAAAGGATTAATGTTAATTGTGTTTGTTTACCTGCTTAATAAGGCTTACAGTTTTGTGGCCACAGTCATTATTATAATATTGTATTAAATATTTTTTTCAGTTTGTTAGTAAAATGTTCTTGTAATCTTTGACTGTTTGTGGTGTTTTTATTGTATTATATGGCATGGGTGTTATATATTTTGTTAGTTTTTTATAGCATTTATTCATTATAATGCAGTATGTAATGTTTGTAAAATTGAGGATTTGTTCAGGTAAGTTGGAAATAAATCCTGCATGACTTGCCTTTCATGATAAATGTCAAAAGTATGTGTCACAAGTGGTTAAGAGCCAAAAAGGTGGCATGTTTTGATTTCTAATAAGTATAGTAATTTACATGAAGAAATAATAGTAACTCCAAAATGAAATATGGTTTATTCATGGTTTTTGTAGTAAAATTATAGGACCTACAAAATAACCGTCTTTTTAGTTGTTTGACTATAGTTTTTGAGGTGATACTAATGTATTTTGTTTAGTTAGTAAAGTTTCGTACAAAAACTGTAGATTATGGTGGGCACAGTATTTAGCATATGTAATATTATGTTTTGGGAAGTGTGATGATTAGAGAAAATATAAAGACATTTGTAAATAAATATAAAAGATTAATAAAACAGAAAAAGAATAAATTTTAAATCATTGTTTATTTAGGTATGTGTATCAGAAATACAGTAACATTTATTTAGAAGTTATGATATTTCATGGAACTTAAATTAAAAAATAGTAATTATCTCAAAATAGGTTAAACCTGTAGATAGAAAGACATGGAAACATATTTAACATAAAACATCCAGATGTTTGAAATACATTATATTGTTTTTGATGTGTGTTAAGCATTTAAAGAGTATTGAGGTTTTAGGGGGGTTAAGGTTTTTAAGGTTATAGAAAGCAACCTGGATGTATGTCAGAAAGTTAAGCAGATTGAATGTGGACAAGAAACTTAAAGACACACAGAAATGAAATGGTTAAAGTATTATATTAAAACAAACACATAGACACGCATACATATGCAAAGATTCACTTACACTGTGTTGCAATGCGAGATATTTGAAATAAATGATGTTATAATAGACAAAAAATCAATAATAGACAATGACAAAAGTGTTTCAGCACTACGTGTTTGATCCCCTAATTTAGCTTGTTAAGTGTATTCGTTGGTCAAATGTAGAATTATATTAAAAAAGGATATTTGTTTAAAATATCAGGAGTTTAAAGCTTTCATTAAACAGGACAGAAAAACAATAATATACACAATGTACTTACACAGTCATACATTTTGTTGTAGATAAAGATGTTTTATTTAAATAATAGGTAAATGCATACGTTTAGTTATCTGTTATTAATATCGTTTTCAGATTTTAGTGTAATTATATTGTGTGTTTTTTATTCCATTCACTAGAGGGCGCGCGCGCGATTTACTACAGGAGAGAAGGCGTTTCCTTTTTTCAAAGACAGGACACCATTTTGTCTTTTACTTCGAGGAAAAGCACGCGGTGTGTTTTCTCTGTGTGTAATCTTAATCATCCATGCATTAATATTACTCTTTGATGATTTTTTTAAGACAGTCTAAGTTGTTGTTTCTGTGTTTGTATGTTTTGTGGTTGTATTTTGTAATTACATGTTTAAAAGCTAATGTTTAGTTTCAGCACTGGAATTGCATGAGTTAACGTACTTTCTTATCGAATTGATTAGAAGATGAAATAATTGGCAATAATCTGTTTATAGGACGTTTAGTGTTGTGATTAATTTTATTTTAGTATTGTTATTAGTTAACCTTATCAATTCTTAGTATTGAGATGTTTGTAATTGTTTATTGCTTTGTGATGTTTAATCAAAGAAAAATAGCACATTACTTTCATATTTTAAAAGATAGGTGACAAAATAGACAGACAGGTTAGTGTATTGTATGTAGCACGTGCAGTGCACTCGCTGAGTGAGTTTGATTGACAGGCCATGTGAGCAATCGTATTCATATTTTGTGCTTTATGTAAATATGGTTAGACATCGTTTAACGCACCATTTGAGCAGAGGCAATACAGTGATATTTCAGGACACACGAAGGGGCCACAAAACGGTGTTTATTGTTTGAATTTGTTACCACATGACAAAATAAGAAGCTGATAGCTTGTTTCATACAGATCTGGCCATTCAAAATGCGCGAGTGAAAGAAAGTGGTCTCGCGTGACACCGGTGTATTACGCAGCATTGCAGAAAATGCTTTGAGAGAGGAAAGACATGATCAGTAGGGGGCAGTCA
>JAUMHG010000178.1:38342-49726 GCA_032359395.1 Enteromius anoplus | reverse complement strand
GGCCCGTTGTTGGCGGGTCCTTCCCTAATTGGTTAAAATAAGTCCCCTAGCAACGGCCCAACGACCGTGCAGTTTTAATAAATAATAAAATTGCGTTTTATAATAGGCTTTAGTTAGGGGGAAAAAGGAGTTTTCCCCATCCGTCTTAGCAGACGCAGTACTCGTTCCATGTCTCAGGGAACAGGGGTTACGGAAGTAACCTTTACGTTTTCCAAACCTGGCGCAATCCATCATTGCAGTCTCAAAGAAAGAAATCACAGCCATCCATCTGGTGTTTTCTATTCAGTCTGCATCACTCCATTGCTAAAGCCATGCCCTTCATAAAAAACATGAGGTAGGAAACTACCATACTCACCCTACCAAACTGGACTTCCGCAAATAATACAGTGGTTACAGTCATCACAAGATGATCAGCATGCTACATCAGTGTCATTACCATATTGAAAGTATTTGAACAAAAGCATTTGTTAAATAATTAAAAATAAATGTAAGGTTTATAGATATGAAGTATAATTAATATAATCGAATGTACCTTGTACTGGTTGCAAAAGTCTTTTTGCATTGTAACAGATTGCAGGACCTCAAAGTTCAAAAGAACATAGACTTCAAAATAAATATAAAAATGAAAGGTTTCTAAATGCATTCTTTTTTTCTTTTTACAGCACTCGTTCCTGAAACTTGCAAAGCCCCTTTCCAGCTTGACTCCGTTGATTGTAGCTGCCAAGGAAGCCATCAAGAATAGCAGCCGTTAAGATGTTCCCTCCCCCCACACACACAAGCATACAAATTCACTGACACACACACACAAAGAGTGCAAGTGCAGTGTGTTTGTGTGTGATAGCACAATTACACAATATCTGAATATGGACACAAAGACTAACACAAACACAAGCTTGCACATGCACTTGCCCTTGTGACTGACAGTATTCAAGGCCTTTGGGATGGGATTGGCCCTGGTCCCTGCCCTCAAACACGTTGTGAACTGCTGCACCAGTCCATCAGTATGTGTCCACCTCCACACATCTAAAAAAAAAGGAGATTAGAAAAACTGAAAAACAACTCCTGTGTTCCTTCTGGAATCAAATATGATGTGTATTACAGTAGACCTCATAAATAATCCAGTTTATTGTCTTATTTAATATATTCTGAACTGCCTTGGATTACTAGAAACCTTCTTTGGGTTTTACAGGGTTTTCCTGTGCCTAAAG
Organism: Enteromius anoplus; assembly: GCA_032359395.1. NCBI lineage: Eukaryota > Metazoa > Chordata > Actinopteri > Cypriniformes > Cyprinidae > Enteromius > Enteromius anoplus. Next base: position 48,518 of record JAUMHG010000178.1, on the reverse strand, counting down.
ATGTGTACCTCCAAATCTCGGGATCTCTTCAAGACATCTGCATGACCGCAGCTATTCACAGCAATCATTTTCTTTCTACACTGTGTGTGCGCAAAGCCAGAGAGCAGTTAGAGAGATTGAAAAAGACAGAGAGAGCATATAAGAACTAAAATCTCAGAGAAAAAAAGTGCCCAGGTCACATTTCATCCCAAATTTCATCACATTCCTATTTTGGTTTTTGTAGATTTTATTCTATTATAGATTTTTTTTAATTTTCTTTTTTAGTTTAATTATTTTGTTAGACTGCCATATTAATATTATGTAACATTATTTTATTGCTGCATGCTGTATTAATATATATACATACAGTGCCCTCCACTAATATTGGCGCCCTTGGTAAATATGAGCAAAGGTGGCTGTGAATAATAAATCTGCATTGTTTACACTTTTGATCTTTCATTCAAAACAATCACTAAATTCTAACCTATCATTGAAGTAAAACAACTGAAAATGGGGAGAAAAACTCATGATGAAATAAATGTTTTTCTTCAATACATGTTGGCCACAATTATTGGCACCCAATTATTGCTACAGCCTTTTCCCAAGATGACAGAGTTTTTTTTTCCTGTAAAATACCTAAAGAGTTTGAAGAACACCTGATAAGAGAAAAGAGACCACTCCTTCATGCAGAATCTCTCCAGATCCTTCGGAAGACTGGGACAACCATGGCCCATTATAAGATTTCTAACAGAGTCAGTCAGTTTTAGATTTGTTATCTGTTAGTATTTGACAGAATCCATGATGCCATGTGTCTAAACAAGGTGTCCAGTACCTCCAGCAGAAATACAGACCCACAACATCAAAAATACAGCAGAATATTTAATTGTACACATGGAGTACTTTTTATCCCTGTGTTCACCAAACATATTTTGAGTGTTTCTGCTCATTTTTAGTTTCATCTGATCATAGAAGCCAGTCCCGTTTGTAGTTCCAGTCCTGTCTGACAATTGAACATGCTGGAGATTGTTTTTGGATGAGTGAGATTTTTTTTTAAAACTCTACTGAACAACATTTTTGTTTTCTCCAGACTTTGTTTTCTCCAGTTCTCCAGCTGTGATCCTTGAAGAGTCTTTAGTCACTCAAACTTTACTCCTCGCCGTGTATTAGGATGATATAGACACACATCCTCTTCCAGGCAGCTTCGTAACATTTTATGTTGATTGGAAATTCTTAATTATTTCCCTGATTGTGGAAATGAAAATTTTCACTGCTATAGCTCTTTTCTTAAAGTCACTTAACTAATTGGTGAAGCTCAGTTAAATTTTGTTGCACATCATAAATATATTATTGTTTTTTTCTCATTGTGTTGATGATTAAGGGAATTTGGGCTTAGTTTTCCCTCCTGTATATATTTCTGTGAAACAAAAAACCATGGCTGGATAATTTCATGTCCATAATCACCCTGGAGTGCTCAAAATTGTGAATATGAATGGGAATATACTTCAGAGATATTTTACTCATAAAAAAAAAAATTGAGGGGTGCCAATAATTGTGGTCAACAAGTACTGGAGAAAAACATTTATTTCAGCACAAGAATCACTCCCTATTTTCAATTGTTTTACTTCAATTCATTTTTTGAATGACAGATCAAAAGGATAAACAATGCAGATTTATTTTCATGGACACCTTTGCTCAGACTTACCAAGGGTGCCAATATAAGTGGAGGGCACTGTATATGTAATTATTTGAAGGCATAGTCCATGCTGAATTTGCCAGAAAGCACCTCTCTCTCTAAGTCATTCATTCAGAATTTATTCTCAGACTTTGTTTTCAAGTGTAATTTAGACATGAAAACTACAACACATAGTTCTAAACTATGCATTTTAAAAGCAAATGCAAAATGCTGAAAACCAAGCCATGATGAGCCAAATGTATAGTGGGCTAATGTGCTACTTCCTGGGCATTATGGAGTAGGAAAACCCTGCTGGTGTTTTGACATTTGCTTATCACACATTATCAGAAAACACTGCAATATAATCTTTCAGAGAGCAGTGTTTAGCTAAAATATTTTCATGATGAAGGACCATTCACATAAGACTTCTTTCATTTTTGGCAACACTTCATATTAACTTTTATTAATTAATCATTAACAATCACAATTTAATGTATAACTAACCATTAGTTAATATTCACATATCTAGACATATAAGATACTGTGCTTGTTAATGTTCACTAATCAACATAACCAGATGATTGAGAGATCGTTATTTAATGTAAATTGAAATGCTTAAAATGTCATTAAACTTTCAGTTTTCAAGAAAACACTGTAAATTGTGTTCCCTTATAGTAATAAAATTTACCCCGTACACCGTTGACCTATCCATTTATTAATTAAATCTACCCGGTATCACACCTCAACAGCAGCAGATGTGTTGTGCATTAACAAAAGCTTTTAATCATTGTATAATATATGTTAGAATCATTTGTAGATTTTCAAGATGTACATGATTATATAGATTAAAAGTTTAATTATATTTGTAGGCATTTTAATTTAATTTTAATTAATTTAATTATTAGGTAATGTTTAATACATTTATTTGTAAACATTAACAAGCACATGATTTCACATTTCTAGATATGTGAATATGTATGAACTATTGATCTGTTAAGCATTGCAAAATGTTTGTTGATGATTTATTATTTATATTTATAGAAGTTTCATTGCACTTTATGTGCACATTTACATGTATTCACTAAACAGATTTCAAATTAGGAATATAACAAGCAATTGACAAAGACTTAAATAAACACAAGTGTTTGTAATACAAAGTTGTAGACATTATTTAGAATAGTACAAGTTTGAATTGGTTTGGATAACATGTATAACACATTGGTGCCAGATTTTGGCCATGTTATTTTGTCTGAGGACACGAATGCTATATTTTTAAGTTCTATACAAGACAATATTTCCTACACAAGCTTGATTTCAGTGTCATATTGGAGTTCTTTACAATTTGAAGAAATTTTTGAAGAATATTTGGAATGAACATCTGGTTTAATGACACAGATATTTAAAGGTCATTCTTTCGCCCCCCAGGAGAAGTGAGGTTTCTGAAAGTCACAGTAACACAAAAATGCATGGCATATATTTATCATTAAACATAAATGGTATATATGCAATGAAAGTGAGCATTCACAATGTGTTGGCCAAACTTTGGCATTTGTGTTTGCGTTCTCACTCAGAATGTTTTTGGTCTAACACATTGCGTTACAAACAGTTCTGTTCCATTCCGTTGCATTCTGACTGGCTGCTTTCAAACAGTAGTTTGCATCTTGTGTGAATGGTCCCTAAGATAACAGTTGTGAATCCCTCTCCCACTTGCTGACACTCTTTAGTCTCACTGATTTCCAGTTTGGAACAAACATCAATAGAGGTGCTATTTCTGATGCCTTTTTCAAAAACGGTCACAAGTTAAAAGTGTTTGATTTTCGCTGAGGTTACCTTAATTCTCACTTGGTTTAACAATATATATTTATACAGTACCGAAGTAGAAGTCCTAAGTGTATGCCCTTGTAGAGGATGTAGGTTTCTAATAGATTGTCAACTTGATACCTTTCTTTACAAATGAGTGTTTGTGTGAGAGTTGTGAATAGATATTATAAACTCTTTTAGTGTGTCTTTCTAATCACTGTGAAAATTCAGGATAGTACACCCAGACTACTACATCATATAGGCAGATGGGTACTAGAATAGATGTAGTTAGCGACAATTATAGACTGATGATCTAAAGGCATGGATAGCAATATCTAAATAGTGCTACTGCTTTCATGCATACTGTCATAGATTCCACAACCCCACTTACAGTGAGTATCAAAGCAGGTAAATGGGAGTGCCATTTTATTGTAGCAGCCAGTTTCATGCATGACATAACTGAATTACTTTCCTTGACCTTTAATAAGTTAGCTTTACAAAAATTTAAGGATGATATACAATGTATGTTGTTATGTTTTTTTTGTTGTTGTTGTTGTTGTTGTTTTTGTTTTTTTATGAAAATCAGTAATATTTAGGCTGCTCTTTGATATGTGTTTGTGAATATTGTGCATCCGCGTTCCTAGAAATACAAGATCAAATCTATGATGGACATGTCAATGCATATTTGACAGATAGCAGTGTTTTGTGCCTGTAAAAGAGACTACAGAACCATTAGCCAGGCTAACATGACTATCATAAGCACTTACTGCAGCCTACCCTCTGTACTGGAGCAAATGCAAGAAGGAACACACTCTCACGCACAATGCAAATGTATTTATAGCCTGTGAACCCTTTATATGTAATCAGACCTTGGACATGAAGTGTACCAAGAGCACATTAAAACGTAAAAAGATTAAAAGCGCCACAATCGTGGAAAGCGTAATGACTCACTTCAGAATTCCTCTTGTCTCTTGTAAATCCCCCATCTCTTCTGAATGTGTGAACCCTGGTACATGTGCTGTAACAAAATTCCTCTATTGGTGTCTAATATGGGAAAGAAACAAAAATAGAACAAGCTTACAAACACAAATGTTTTCTTTTTAATTTATTGTAGTTGCTTGACTCATCTCAGCTAACCCAGGTGAAAATGTACACTTCCGTAATGTACTAAACGTGCTGGTAACACTTTAGAATAACGTTCCGTTGTAAGTCATTTATAGGTGAATAGTTAATGATGAGATTTTCATCTACAAAACATTCACAAATGATTAATAAGTGATTATTATGTTTAGTTAATTAATTTACAAGTCATTTACAAGTTGTGATATGTTGAAAAGCACACACATTTTTTTTTTTTTTTAATTAAGTGTGTAAACCCTTTGTCTCATTAGAACAGACGATATGTTGGGTAAAGATGGTAAACACATGGAGTATTTTAGCACTGTGCTCCTCATGTGAACTTCAGTTGAGGGTAAAACTAGTTCACATTATCAGTAGATCCCACACACTCCACACAGAACACAATCATCGGTCCTAATGAGACAAAGGGTTTACACACTTTATTAAACATTTTTTTGTGCTTTTCAACATACCACAACTTGTAAATGACTTGTAAATTAATTAACTAAACCTAATAATCACTTATTAATCATTTGTGAATGTTTTCTAGATAAACATTTCATCATTAACTATTCACTTATAAATGACTTACAACGGAACGTTATTCTAAAGTGTTACCAGAAATTCTTGTGATGAAATAAATTTTTATTCATTTTTTTCTGCAATACATGTTGACCACAATTATTCTTCTATGATCAGATGAAACTAAAACATGAGCTTTTTAGCAGCAAACACTTATATATTGAAAAGTACTCCATGTGTATAATGAAGTGTACTGCTGTGTTGTTGATGTTGTGGGTCTATATTTCAGCTGGAGGTCCTGAACATCTTGTTTAGACACATGGCATTCTATCAAATACCTGCAGATAACTAAAACAATAATTATCTGACTCTGGGTCTTGGTTGGGTCTTCCATTGGGACAATAATCCAAAACAAACATCAAAATAAACACAAGAATCAGTCACGGAGCACAAAATGAAGCATTTACCATGTCTGTCCCAGTCCTCTGACCTGAACCCTGAGTGAGGTGAACTAAAGAGAAGATGCATCATGGAGCTGGTGATCTGAAGGATCTGGAGTGATTCTGGATGAAGGAGTCTCTTTTCTCTTATCAGGTGTTCTCCAAACTCTTCAGGAGTTACAGGACAAAACTCAGAGCTGTTATCTTGGGAAAAGGACGTAGCAATGATTGGGTGACATTAATTGTGGCCAACATGTATTGGAGGAAAACATTAATTGAATTGAATTTATTTATTTAATTTTATTTAATTTTATTTAATCATGAGTTTTTCTCCCCATTTTCAATTGTTCAATAATTAAAGGTTAATGGTTAGAATTTTGTGAATTTTTTGAATGAAAGATCCAACAGATAAACAATGCAGATTTATTTTCACAGCCACCTTTGCTCATATTTATTAAGGGTACCAATATCAGTGGAGGGCACTGTATGAATACCTGTGATTTTACTCATATGTGCACCTGTTTTGCTTAGCTACTCGAGGCTGTAAGTTACAGTGATTTTATCACAGTTATGAGGGTTTTAGTCACTGTGTTGTGTGGTAAAATCAGCGTAACAAATAGATTACAGCGAGTGTGTAATGAGGGACTGTGTGGAGTTTCTTCATCAGGCTCTGTGCTGGAGTGACTCATGTCACTGACTCTCTGTCTGTCTGCCGGTGGTTTCTGAGCCACTGAGTCTGACTGACCAGTATAGACATGAGCGCTCAAACTCAGGTGAGCAGATTAGAGCACCTGTGGGGCCCTTTAATAAGAGCAGGGCCTGTCAGAGCTGATGATGTCCGGCTCAGAGTTTCCCCGACGGCCTGGGCTGCTGGAGGACGGATGGTTTCACACCACGGCTTCTGACAGCATGTCACCAACTCCAGCCGCACTGCACTCCATGTTCTTCAGCGTGTTTATATTTGTTGTTGAGTTGTTGTGGGCTTTTTTCCTCTGTTCCTATGAATGAAAACATCTCGCTGTCACACACATCACACCCAAGTGTTGTGAGGCCAGCCGAGGGTCTCTGACATGCTTCAAACACTCGACGAGATGGAGAAAAACTCCACCTGAACAACACTCGCTCTCACGTGAAGACATCTGCTGTTCTGACATGTATTATTTATTTATTATACATTATGTAAGTTAATATTTTTTTATTTTTCTAGACAATTAAATGACACAAGCTTGCATCATCTTTCGTATATCAGAGCATGAGCACTAAACACTGACAATTTTTATTTTCAGAAGTTATGTGAGGCAAGATAAGTGATTTTGCCCATTTTCTGTTTTTCTTTCTCTTTGTGTGGTTGAGTGTTCTCTCCACTTTAGCTCTAATGCCTTAAACTCTGTTAGTAGACCACATCTACCGAAATAACTAACAAACAGCTGAGACAAGAAATGCTTTGTTATCATGTCAGGAACAAACCCTTGCTTATAACACCAGCATCCCTCAAAGATTTGCTCACAACAGACTTTCGTCGATATAATGTATGGTACGGCATTTGGTTTAACCCTATGCTTATATCCATCACTCTTTATTAGTTGTAGTCATATCAGTATTTTATTGTCTGAGTTGTGTATTCTAAGTCGCTTAGCTAACCGAGTGCAACAATTTTACATAGTCCAAAATATGTACAAAATGATGTGAATTTTAATAACATAAAACATGCATGGGTTTTCAACTAAATATTTCAGTAAGAGACCAAAGTATGAAATCACTAAATAACTCCAAAACCGCTTGACACAGACTCAGTTACCTTATACACATGGCTATTTTGCTTTTGCAAATACCCTGCTGAAAAAAAATATCAATAATTAGCAAAAAAGTCTTGAGTTTTTGACTTAGATAAACCTGAACCTTAGATAAACAGAATTCTCCAAAACCGGGTTTGAGTCCATCCCTGTGACATCCCTATGTTAATCTGATGTTTCTACACTAAATATGATCAAAAGGCAACTAATATTCAAAGTTACAAAATAACGTAAGCTTTCTGTTAGGGGAGCTGGCCTAAAACAGCGTGTTCAAAGCCTCAGTCTGCTGTTTCAAGAACAATACATGGCTGAAACTGAATGTCTGATGTTAGGAAAGCCATTGAGAGGTTTTAACACAATAATCACTGGCCCTGATGATTGCTTTATCAGTTTACCAGTAGAGAAATATGCTCAACGCTGCCAGATCAGAGATCCAGATGCATTGTGAACTCTCTCATCTGGCCGTCTGGACAACGATGAGATGCTGTGAGCGAGTTCATCATCGGCACTCGAGGAGCCAAACAGATATGAACAATGAACCGCATGCACTTCATTCACAATAGCTGCGACACGGCCGCATTGTGACTCCAGATAAATGCTGCTCTGTTCATATTGTGAAACTGGAAAAGCTGGAGATTATTGAGATTACTGACGCCACCTGATACTAGAACACTCCACCGCCGATTTTCCTATGGATTTACATTCCCCAGCTTTGACCAGATTGTGTTTATTAGCCCAAACCTCTCTACGCCTTTGTTCACATCAAATGGCGAGCTGCAAAAAGAAGCTGGGTTTTGTGTCTGGCACAATATGGCGATCACAGGATTCCATCAGAGGGAGTTTGTGACGGCATGTAGCGTCCATCAGATCGGCGCTCTCCAGCAGCTAAGCTGTTTATGTTTCTCATTCAGCGGTTACACAGGCCAGCGAGTGTAAACACAGCAGTAGCTTTTTTAATTGTGCAGTTGCTAGTGTCATTCCTCTGTCAAATTAACACACACTCCCTGCCAGATTAGAGCAGGCCAACACCACGCCGCTTGTCACTGGATCAGCTTAAACTTTGCACAGAGAGCGTGCGGGAGAGCGATAACACGGCTGCTGCTGTTTGCCATGCTCAGCTTTTGGAGTCTTCACTGCCCTCTGGTCCACAGAGAGAGAGAGACAGAGACAGACAGAGAGAGAGAGCAAGCACCAGTTTGTTGTGAAGGTCTTCTTATCTGTGGTTGGCGACATGAGAGTGACACACATGGTGTGAAACGAGATGCTAATGAGATAAATGTGCATCTGAGGACTGTATCCATCACTGAGATCACACTCTGAAGATGATTAACATATCATGGGTTAAGAATGGAAATAATCACTCAAAAATTGATTCTGACATTTTCTACTGAGCTTTTAATAGCTTTATGTTTGGAAAGAGTTTCTGTAGTGCTGACATGCCACTCGCGCTATACACTGTACGTGTTTATGTATTTGTCACAGAAATTATAAATGCCGTTGTAAAAATGTGCACAGAAACTTGATCAGCTAAGGAGGAAAAAATGCAAAGTATAGTACAGTACACTGAGAAAAAAGAAAATAAATAAAAAAAATAAATAAATACATTTTAGTCCAGTTTATATTGTGTCCCTAAAACCTTTGTACTAACATAATAAGTAGATGTGTATGTAGTACGTTACCACAATATAAGTAGCATATACCGCTCTGATATTTCTAGTGTGATGTGTAATAGGACATGACAACTTGGTTTTTTTTTTTGGTTTTTTTTTTTTTTAACTTTACTAAGTACTCTTGCAACAGGAACTATATAACCTCATTTTGTAACAATTGCAACAGGGGGTGATCCAGGGGGTGGAGATGGGTAGGTTTAGTGATGTGCAAAGTGTGAGGAGTTGGATCTGGAGTTGGTGGAGTTGGTGCACCTCTATAATACCAGTGTACTTACATGGTAACTCCTCAGGAACTGTCCACTTAATATAAAGTGTAACATTCTGGACATCAACCACAAGTTATATGTAAAGCCTAAGTTACTGACCGCTGCTGTCTAACAGAGTAATTGTTTGATAAATCCATATGAATTGTCTACTTAATATAAAGTCTAACACTTTCTTTACCAAAAAGTGTAAAAATGTTTACCAATGTCCTGTTACACAAACCATTCTGAGGGTTGTTACATGTGTGTAGTTACAGAAATATTACAGCTCTAGATACTGTGTATCAGTGTGTACTTACACTGTGGTTACATACTATGCATACATCTAGTTAATATGCTAGTACACAGGTACACAGGGAGACAATAAAAAGTGGGACCAATAAGTAAGTACACTGCAAAATAATGTGCAAAAATGACATATTGCATTTTGAAGTAGGATAAGGTTAGAATATTGTGTTTATTGTGTTTACCAAAAAATGACAGAGTCCAGGGTAGTGACGACGGAGAGGGCAACCAGGGAGGAGACAGGAGGGACTTGGAGCAGGAGGAGCCAGGTGGGACCTCGGCCACAGGTGGTGGAGCAGCTGGAGGAGGAGCCTGAGACGGAGAGCCAATGGGCCAGGTTGGCACAGAGGATCCGGAGGGACAAGGCGGAGCAGATGGCGCCTGCGAACGATGCGGAGACAGGGATCCGGAAGATCACAGTGACTTGCCTTGAAAAAGCATGGCCAGAGTTATTTTTGTAGCTATCCTACTGGATATGCATTTATAAGAACATTTCACTAGTTCCCACTACCTCGGCGATAAAATAGCTTGTTTGGCGAACTGTCCGGGGGACAGACAGGGAGCCCGGCGGCCTCCGAGCCCTAGGAGGTTTAACCCTCTAGGAGGCTAGGGTTAACAGATGCTCGGAGCCCA